>CABHPQ010134234.1:0-11028 GCA_902168405.1 Peromyscus aztecus
ACTTTGAATTGATTTATATTCCCTCTTCAATAATAAAACATTTTTTACAGACCGGGATTATATTTTATTTCATGGACATTGAAAGAATTCTGATTTTTTAAAAAAGATTTATTTGTTTGTTTTTTAAATTATGTATAGTGTTCTGCCTGCATATACATGTGTATGCCAGAAGAGGGCACTAGATCCCATTATAGATGGTTGTGAGCCACCATGTAGTTGCTGGGAATTGAACTCAGAAACTCTGGAAGAGCAGCCAGTGCTCTTAACCTCTGAGCCATCTCTCCAGCTCTTGAATCAAGTTTTTGAAGGTATGCCCAAAGAGTTCATAAATGCTACAATGAAGGGGGCATTCCTGAGATAGGCTAGAAGTAATAGGGAGGAGGAAAAAAAAATCATCTCAGTTGTTCACCAGTAAGGCCTGAGACAGTCATGGAACAATGTTTGGGTACAGGAGAAACATAGTGTTTAAGTTAGAAGCTTGGTCTCACTCTCCCCTGTTCCAAACCCTGTCCCCTCTCAGAAAGCCCAACAAGTGGTAGCTCCTCCAATGGAGCTGCTCAAGACCTCACCTACAGGGTATTTAAACTGTCTCCTAGAGAGCAGCCACATAGTTTCCCCCGTCTCCTCTCCCAGTCTTGCCCAATAAAATTCATCTTTTATTCTTAATTTGGCTTGATTCGGCTTACTGCATCAGCAGAGCGACTTAATATTGGGGTGTGGAAACCTTTCACATTGGCCTACTGTCCTTTACCCACATGTCTTGCTTGTAGGTCCCTGCATCTCTGGTGAGACTTCCTCACTTGTGAGCCTACAGACTGCTATTTCTCTCCTCTAATATTCTCTACCTCATGGTGACAGTTTGCTGTTGGTCTCCATTGTCTAGCTGCTTCTGAAAGTGTTGAGTGTCAACTTGACAGAATCTCGAATCACCTGAGAGATGGTCCTCTGGGTAAGTCTCTGGGGTATTATCTTGATTATATTAACAATAAGGATATACCCAGTGTATGTGGCACTGTTTCCTGGTTGGGATCCTGGCCTGTCAAGTAGGGAAAGAGAGCTGAGGAGCAACATGCACCCATCATTCCCTGCTTTTTAACTGTGGATGTAAGGTGACCAGTCCTCTCTAGCTCCTGTTGACATCCTCCAGTCATGGACTGGACCTTGGAACTGTGAATGGAAATAAACCATTAATTTACCTTTGTTGGAGTATTTTACCATAGCAATAGAAAAAGGAACCCAGACACTGATTCTGTGGATATTTTATAGCCCTCTGGATATTTCTAATTCAGAAATTTTGAGGGGAGGGCAACTGATAGCTTTGATAGTGGCTAAGGTGTGAAGTGTGACTTTGATATGCATAGTGCTTGATTTAGGTCCTCTCTCAGTTAGTGGGACAGTCCCTAAGTAACTCTTAGAGAGAGCAGATAAAGCAGGCTTAAACCTCACTTGGGAAGTGGTTCAGGAGAATCATCTGCTGACTTCTTGGTCCTCTGAGAGCCTGGTGTATGGTTCTCTAGGCATCAGGAACTCTGCATGTATCCTCACCATGATTGAGGAAAGCAGCCAAACAGCACCACCTCGTTGAATATGGTCAGGAAATGCCAGCTATAGCCCACTAATAGCTGAATAAGACATTCTGGGAGGGGAAAATTGCTGCTACCATTGAGTGTGATCCAGATAGATGGAAAGGGGAGAGAGCCATGTTGAAACCAAGTTTAAAATAGTCAGGAACCACCAGCCAATGTTCCTTAATCCCCTTTATCTGCATTGTTTTTTTCTTTTGCAACAACAACAAAAACTGACCAATTTTCAGGACTTCTTCTGGCACGTGCAGAGATCTTCATCCTATATTCAAGAGGTTTGTATCTTTATAAGGAATCATCCACATTTTCAAAACTACAACCTCTCTCTCTCCTCGCCTCTCCCTTCATCACTAACTATTGTCTTGGTCATTTGAAAAACTTTGCCACCATGGATTTATCTGAATGTTTGAAGTAGACTCAGAGTGAAGGGGGTGGCAGTACCAAGGCAGGTTGCTGTGCTCTAGAGAAGGGTGCAGGGCACAGAGAAACAAGAGTGACCTAGACTTCTGAGGGAAGCTCTAGGGTTTGAGTCCCACCAAAGGAGAACCTCCCTGGCTTGTCTGTGAGTCATATTTGCCTTTCTTGGGGACCTAGGGCACCTCACTGTAGTATAGATGGGATTCTCTCTGGAGGAAAATTTAACACTTTTCATGGTCAGGTTGACTTGATCTTGCTCCTAAAACTCTTGGGGAAAAGAGCAGGAAAGACTGTGGCTGTGAACTTGCTAGGTCATCTGCATATATGTTATGGTTGTGTAGCTTGGTGTTCTTGTAGGACTACTAACAGTGGGAGTGGGGCTGTCTCTGACTCTTTTGCCAGCTCTTGGGACCCTTTTCCTCCTACTAGGTTGCCTTGTCCATCTTTGTTATCCGGGTTTGTACCTAGTTTCTTTTTTATTTCCTGGTTTTGGTTTTGGTTTTTTCAAGACAGAGTTTCTCGGTGTAACAGCCCTAGCTGCCCTGGAACTAGCTCTGTAGATCATGCTGGCCTGGAACTCATAGAGATCTGCCTGCCTTTGCCTCCTGAGCTCTGGGATTAGTTTAGGAGAGAAGAATAAATAAAAAGAAAAAAATATATAAACCAAAATTTAATAAAAAGGTCTGAGGCCAGCCTGGGCTATCTACTGAGACCCTAAAACCCTCCAAATTAAAATTTCAGATATTGGGGGCTGGAGAGATAGCTCAGTGGTTAAGATCACTGGCTGCTCTTCTAGAGAACCTGGGTTCAATTCCCAGCACCCAAATGGTAGCTCACAACTTTCTGTAACTCCGTTTCCAGGGGATGTGACACCAACGCACATAAAATAAAATTAATTTTTAAAATATTTATTAGGACTGCAGTGAGAGCAGAGAAAGATATCCTTTGCACATTATTTTGTATCTACTATTTTATGTGGAATTACCTTCTCTCTTTTTACCATTCTTCCTGTTTGTCTTAACCATTAAATGCTACAGTTGCTGCCAACCAAAGGAATGACTGTGAGTAGCTAGCTAGCCACCAGTTAGTCATGACCTCATTGTCCCCTTTTTATGAGAGAATGGAAAGGCAAAGCTCAGAGTCAACCTCCCTGGCCTGTAACTGTTTGTGACTGAGGAAGCAAGATAAAGGCAAAGGCTGTGGTCGCCATCGTGCAGAGCGGCAGCGTGGATGGGAGAAATTAATGAACCCCTCTAGATGAGAGACAGAAGCAAGAGGCCCATTTCAGCGCTCCAGACAGATGGGGGCAGCAGGGTAATTTTAGAGTACTCTATTTTGAAATTATACAGTGATCTGCATTAAAGAGATAGCAGCTGGTACCAACTTGACAAACCAGTGAATTTTATAGGCAAGATAAACTGCATACTTGTTGGAAAACCCAGCCAGACTGATGTCGGGGATTCTAACAGAAGCTCTTACCACTGTCAAGTCAATGTCCCTCCTAGATGACCTTTCCTAAATGGATGACAATACATTTGGCAAAACCCCAGCAAGATATATTGACAGGTAGCTGGAGGTGAATAGGGGGAGACTTTCGGTTTGCTAAGCCCGTCAGCAGTGATTGCCAAAACTGCCTTCGTCCTTTGAACCTGGGGAGATGCATGGCTACCCGAGGGTGAACATGGCTGCTTGGATCGCTCCTTAGTGGCTTGAATTTGCTGTTCTGCCGGTGTGTCTCTCCCTCAAACTTCAGTGATCATGTTTATGAATTTGAACCTCCAGGTGGTCAAGATTCTCTGGCTGCCCCAGGGAGCGCTCCAGCCTTGGCATCCTGACCTGCGTTCAGCCGGTGTTCCCCTTGCAGCTTGAGGCCTTTGCCGGGGAAGCCTGGTTCCATTTCCCCAAGCATTGTTTCTTTTAAATATTTCGCAATGAAAATGAGCCGTTGGGGAGGATTACATCGTAGTTAATATCTTTGTCCACGAGCCACAGCAGTTTTGTCAGTATGGGTCCGATTTAGGACCTCTGCTCTTTTACAGTTCTGTGTAAGACACAGATACCAAGCTAACCATTCACTGGTATTTGGATTTATTTTTGAAATAGGTGGCCGTGTTACTCTTTCCCTACCGATCTTCCAGCAACAACAATTAGATACAAAGGCGTGAAATGCTTCGAAAATATGAGTCAAACCTTGCCACTTCCACCGAGCAGAGAGCTGACAGAATTCCCTCAGTGACCTCCCCGGAGACCATTCAAGGGCCATGGACTGAGCCCTCAAGCTGGAATGGAGCACCGATGAGCCCGTCTTTCCCTGTAGCTCAGTAACGAGGCGGGTTATTTACAATGCCCTCTTTGCTTGCTGGCTCTGTTAGCGTTTTTTTTCTTTTCAATTTGGACCTTGGCCCATATCCTGCCCCTCTCACGAGGCACGTGCCATTTTGATTTTAAAATAATGGGAAGAACGCTCCGTTGCTGCTCGTTGGTGATATGGCTCTCAAACTGTCCGCAGTTGCCGAGTAAGTGAAATGTTTTGACAGAGAGAAATATGTGTTGTCAACACCGCTTTCCCCATGGTTGAGAAGGGAAATTGAAACTGTACTTCAGTAGGGTTCAGATGTTGATGACTGCAATGATGTCCCTGAAACAAGTGGCTATGGACCACTTTGCTTTCCTTTCTGCCCCATCCTTCTCTAATGAAATGCCCAATTAAAGGCATAGCTCACGTGCTTCACAAGAGGCTTAGGAGGGATTCTGGGATGGAACAGTGACTCTAGCAATCCCTTAACACAGGAGAAACATTGCAGAGAACAGTGCCATGTCGTGATCTGCAGTGTCCAGAATAGCGACTGTGAAGAAATGAAGAGCGAGCATGGCCTTTTTAAGATGGAAAGATTGTGATCTCTCTCTCTCTCTCTCTCTCTCTCTCTCTCTCTCTCTCTCTCTCTCTCTCACACACACACACACACACACACACACACACACACGGGGTAGGTGGGGGGATGCTATTGAGAGATGGATTTGTGGCATATCAAATAGTAGACACTGAGTGAAAAATTAAAATATAGAAAGGAAGCAGAACCCCCTGTAGAGTGAGACACTTAGGACAGCTTGTGCATTTGTCTCCGGGTTTAGCGGAGTCAGGGTCTGCGCAGCTGTGTGTTGTCTCCTGGCAGAACGAGGTGCTTTTTGTTTCCCTGGCAGGCGTGCCCTTGTCAAAAGCTTGTTGGAACAGGAACACGGGCAGCTCACTGAGCCCTGCTGACCATTATCTTCACATTCAAGTCTGCAGCGTGGAAGCTGCTCTCTATTTTCTCGCTTAGAGAACCCTCCTGATAAGAGAAAATGCTGACAGCTGTGTCTTTCCTCACACTCACTGAGGAAACATTTTCTTCCCTCTTGTCAATCTTTCATGTGCTGGATAGAACAAAGGAAAGGGATATGGCTTCAGACACTAGCCCAGTTTCCAACGCGCATCTAACAACCTGTATTTTCTAGAGTGTCTACGCTTCACATGTGCACATGTGAGCAATTACTAACCATACTAAGATGAGCAACACTGTATATCCCTAAGCAACTGAGCACATTCTCATTTAAAAACCAATCTACTGAAAGGGCTATAAGAAGGGTAAATATAAAGTAATATGGTTACTTACATGTGTTGAACGTGGCTCACTCTATAGGTTCTGAAATTAGACAGATTGGAGTCTACACAGTCACTCCAGCACTGTCCCCCATTCCATAGTGTATTTCAAGCTCTCTATATGCCTATTTGTGGCACTTTTCTTGAGGCACTCTTAGGATGATTAAAGGATGTGTCGTACATCCTGTGTCCAGTGCAGTGCCTGGCTCCTTCATTTCTACCCATAATGTCAGCTTTCTTCTATTTCTTCAGACTGAGCTGTATTCCCTGGAAGCCATACTCATGTCTCTCCCAAGGCTGCCCATATGTAACAAGTGCCCATGAAGATGACTTGTTCAAATGTGTAGTAATTATAATATAAAGAGACCCAACTCGTGGATATGGTAATACAGTGATGATGGGTTTTGAAAAGCCAGTTTCCCCAATTTACAAGTTCAAGTAGTTCTTTCTCTGCTTAAAGTGTGATCACACAGAAGATATGCAGATAGAAGCTATAGACTGGTGGACAATAGACTGCCTTTCTCATTCCAGGACCATGAAAGGGTTATACTTCTCCATCCCATGGAAGTTAGATACACTCTTTGATTCATTTTTGGCCAATGATATGTGATCAGAAGTGACTGCCAACTTCAGAAAGCATTTTTAAAAGATTTTTGCATTCACTACCACCATGGCCATGGAATACACTGGTGAAGTGAGGGCTGTGTCAGCCTAGGCTTATGAGATATTATACGTAGCAGGACCCCACTGTTAATTCACATTAAAAAAATAACATAGACTGGGTGGGAAAGTGACTTCTGTTGAGTGGCATTGCAGGGAGTTTACAGCCCTTTGCTTTTGGTCTGCCTAGACTAATGCAGGAAATCCTGCACACATCCCCCAATCTCCCTTTGCTGACAACACTTCAGTGGTTCTTCTCGTGGTATTCCTTTCAGGGCAGCGTATGACAGCCACCGTCCTGGTGTAGAATGATGCTTGCTCTCTGCCCCAGGACCCTATTGCCAGGCTACCTCCTCAGTTTCATTCGGTAGACTTGACCCTGATAGCATCTTCTGCAAGGAAGAAACGAAACACCACTGGCTCATTGGACAGCCTGTGCCCTTCAATCTCAATGCCTTGTAAAAGTGGTGGCGGGGGTGGGAGGCAGCTTTTCCTGGGTGTAAGCAACAGGAAAGCACGTTGTCTTCAGGAAAGTTTTAAAACAGGAGAATCAACCTAGACACGGTTTCTTTATTACAAATCACAAATCCACAGTTATAAACAATGTGAGGAATGAGACGTTCAGTCCCTCTCCACTAGCACTTTCCCTTCTCTATAACAGGGGCCCAGGATGAAGTCACCAGGCAGGGTGGTAGGGAGATTTTAAAATGTTTGAAACCAGAAATGAGAATTGGGATGTTGTCCCCTGTGGTGATGGCATTTATTCGGAATGTGCCCCAAAGAAAAAGCATTCTAATTTATGATTGCTCTCTGTACATTAATTTGGATGATACTAGCTTATGAATGTTTCTATAGTTACATGCACCCGTTCCAATTCTTCTCTCTAGAGTATAGAAGATCTATAGGGGCAAGGCTGGGCCTCTTTCACTCTTGGGTATTCTTGGAGTCTGACTAATATTTAATATATGTAGAATTAGGCCCCCGTGCTGGCTTTCTGCCACTGTAACAAAAATTGGGAGATGATCCACTTATAAGGACGGCTCATGATTTCAGGAATTTCAGTCCATGGATACTTAGTTTTGTTGCTATGGGCCTATTTTCGCATGGTACACCATGGGAGAAGCTTACAGTAGGCTGTTCTCCTAATGATGGTCAGGAAGCCACTAGAGAGTGATCTTCCAGGATCTCCTTCAAGGGCATTCCTTCAATGAACTAAGTTCTTTCAGCTAGGCCCTGACTCCTAAAGAACCTAACATTCCCCTAGAGTGCCTCAGAGGGCAGCAAATGTCACTTTGGGGTCCTTTAAGATACAAACTAGAGGATGTCCAATATACATGTTGAGTGACATGAACTTGAACTAGGGTACCAGTAGAATGACTTTCTCTTTGTAGCAGTCAGGTGGAAATCAGGCTAGTGGTCCTTCCTATGGTTGATACTAAGAAACCTGGGATACCTGTTTTATGGGGAGAGAGATGTGTTCTAGCTGATTTTGCTGACAAAGATCTGAGCCTTTTATGTATGGTACTCTACCTATGCCCAGCAGTATTCATATAGGTTGAGCTGAACTTCCTTCTCCTATATTCATACATATGCTCTTCTGTGAATATCACTGTTTGTTTCATGCATTCATATATTTTATTATCAACATGAAATAAAGACAAAGCAGGATGGAAAGGGAAAGGCTGCATTGTCACAGTTGCTACAGTCCCAAGCAAGAGTCCTGGTGAAGGCAGGATTCTGTAGAAGACAGATGGGAGATGGAGTTGAAGGGCAGTTGGGATGTTGCCTGTGACTCCATACTTCAGCTTGGGAAGACACACATAAATATGACACTTACAAAAATAATGGTCGGGATTGGATCTCAATGCTAAGTAATTATGGAATGTTTCCTGCTACCCGATCATGATGATCTTGGCTGTAGGGAAAACTCCTTAATTCTGATTGTTTTATGGGTAAGTAATGGTAGTGGGGGCTAGCAGGCAAAGAGAAAACTGGACCAGAAAAGTCTTTTTAGTTTTCTTTGTTATTGTTTTCTTTCCATCACTCTACAATCCTGTTTTCACGTTGTCCACCCAAGATTGAAGGCAAATGTGTCAGTTCTGGCCTACTTAGAGTCCACCCATCTTCCAAAAGACCTACTAGATAGAGCATGGTGTTGGGTAGCCTTGCTGTTAGAACAGAGCTCAGAGCCAAGTAAATGTCATCTGGAGCTTTCAAGATATGACTCAGTTTCTGAGACCATGAGAATCACTGCTCAGAGATTTTCATGACTGCCCCCCACCCCGGCCCATTTTAAACTTCTGGGATAAATGGTTGAAAATAGAGAAGCTGGAAAATACCAGCATTTTTCTGATACAAATGCTGCAATCTGGGTTTGCCAGTAAGAGTTTAATTGGTGGGTGTGGGAAAACTTTTGCACTTAATTGATAAGATATTCAAATAATGAAGATCTCAAATGTTTGGCTTTGGTTTTGCTCACTAAAAGAACTCATAGTCTTATTGTGTTATTATTTATTCTTTGATAGTGTCACACATATAAATATTGTATTTTGTTCATATGCACCTCCCATTACCCCTACCTACTTGCTTGCCTCCTTTCTAATCAGTCCTTCTACTTTGATGTCGTGTGTGTGTGTGTGTGTGTGTGTGTGTGTGTGTGTGTGTGTGTGTGTTTACTGAGTTTAGTTATGGTGGCTTTACAGTAGAATGTAGTTTTTCACTAACATTTCTTCAAGGAGCAGCTTTGTGGCCAGGGTGATTTTGAATAAAGCAAGTCTAGCTGTAAGAATACCTTGTTTTAAAAAAAAATGATGTTCTTGCCCTTGGAAACTTTATCCACATGTGCTTCTTGGGTTTCGAAGAGTGTGCTTTAATGGGCGCATGGATTCAGGAGCCACAATCATGACCATATTCTTTATAGGAAGTCTTTGGGTAATTCATTTATTTTGTAACATCAGATATTAAACCCAGAGCCGTGTGTGCACTAGAGAACTGCCCTACCCAAAGGCTAGCTCTACAGTCATCATTTTCCAAGTGGGGAGGGCTTACAGTATGGCCTCTTTTGCCTCCATCCTTTTGCCATTTAGACAATAGAAAGACAACTTAAACATGACCTTGTGGGACTCATTTCACAGTCTTAAACACATAAACTATGAAATGCCAGTGTTGAACTCCATCACAACTCAGGTCCCTGGCAACAAATCATGTCTTTGATTTGGGTGCAGACAGAGAGGCAGCTGCCATGGGCAGAGCTGGGCATGCACCCCCATGTGGTGCTTTCTTATTGTTTGCCTTACAATTTCTTTCGTGCCTGAAAAATACCATTTCATCATAGGCAGCCCTTAAAATATTTTTTTCCCTTCTAAAGTGAGCTTTTGGATTTTGCAAAAATATTGTTCTGGATAAAATGGAACGATTAGTGAATTATTGAAACATTATTTTTAGGTCTGTGTGTTATTCCACAAACCCATTCCCTTTGTCTCTTCTTTGTCAAAGGATTTGGGTAGCTTGTTTCTTTGGCTTTCATCAAATACCTTTTTTTTCCTTTCCTGTTCAAAATAAACTCTGTTTCCTTTTTCCCAGCCAGATGAAAGCTAGAATACTCTGCTCTTTCTGATACCAACCCCGTGATGGTGGGACATGGGTCCACGTCACTCACGACTGTCAGTTTCAAAGGATAATTTGGAGACTGTAGCATGAAAAGCAAGCTTCAATTTTCCTCTTCAGATCTTTCCAATAGACACCGCCTGTGTATTATTTCTGAAAATCCATTCAAAAGTAGACTGTTTCCTTCCCTGACTGGGCACCAAATCAAGAAACTGCAGATAATGCATTGTTGTGTTTATTATGCATCATTTCGCTGCTGACACTGGAGTCATCAAATATTGGGGAATTTACAACCAGGGAGGTCCAGTCATCATGCCTTAAGTGAAGGAAAAAATATTCTGTTATTCATCCCCAGCTCTGGTACTTTATGGTCAGACAGTAAGCAATATACTTATCAAAGTCAAAATAACCTTCACTTTACAAAGCACACTCGTCCTTAATTGGCAGACTGAAAATGCATCTCTTTCTTGATCATGAGATGGAGGCTGAATTGATATAACTTTGAGTATTTTGAAATTTACTGAGAGTGATATGGGTAATTATGTTTTAATTCACAGATTATATATGTGTTATAACGAAGAAGTGGAAAAGCCCTTGGAGTTGAAAACATCATACAGTCTAAATATGTACATACTGCTTATGAACTATCTAGGATATGTTTTTATTTATCTTCTTATTTTCCTATTTTAGTTTTTGGAGACAAAGTTTTTCTGTACAGCCCTGGCTATCCTGGAACTCGCTTTGTAGATCAGGCTGGCATGGAACTCAGAGATCCACCTACTTCTGCCTCCCAAGTGCTATTTCCTTTGAATCAAGGCTAAGGCTAGCAGTCTTATTTAAGCACTCTAGTGAATAGCTACAGAGGTTTGGATCCTGGAACCCAAAAGATGTGTGAATCCCTGACTATCCTGTGAAAGGGACATATGTCTCTATTTACTTCTCTGTAAAATGCTAATAAATGGTAATGAGTAGAAAGATTTTAAGGATTAAATGAGGTTCTACACATAGAAAGACTCTGAGTACAATGCCTATTCCATTTTGAGACCTGAAGAAATGTCACCACTGTTGTGATTGCTCATAGTTGGCCTCTTCTTATTGCTCAAATAACAGTGGTCCCTAGGT
>CABHPQ010134240.1:0-28428 GCA_902168405.1 Peromyscus aztecus
ACTGACTAGCTCTTACACTTAAATTAACCCATAATTCTTATTTATGTTCCTGTGTTGATTCTTAAAATCACATTCAGTACTGAAAAGCAAGTTAGCACAAATGGGCTTAGCTGGGGCTGGGTGTGTGGCTTAGTTGATAAAGCGCCTGCCACACAAGTGTGAGGACCCGTGTTCAGATCCCTTGCACCAATATAAAAGCCAGGCACAGTGACCAGGCCAGTGTCTGTAGCTCTGGCACTGGAGGTGAGCAGCGACAGGCTATTGGCCAGCCAGTCTAGCCCAATCTGTGAGAGACTGCGTCTCTAAAGAAATAAATAAATAAAGATAATGTATTATGGAGGAAGACACCAGATGTTGACCTCTGGCTTCCACACACATGCACACACCACACACGAGCATAGCAGCTCGACAGGCCTCTTCAAATTTCAGCTCCAAAACCATGACGTTATATAGGGTTCACATTTCCATTTACAAAGTGGAGGTAATCCCCATATTCCACGGAGCTGCCGTGAGGCACCTGCTGGCTCGGCATGAACAGTCTGGAAGCAAGAACAAACGCCTGTAAGAATAGAAAAGTCTTTCAGTCCTAAATCAAATGTCGGGACACTGGTTCTTGTTTTATTATCTGTTGCCAAATGAGCTGCTCCTAGCACATGAGCCTTCATATAATTAGTAATGTGCTTTTGTTAGGTCTGCTTTCAAAGTCAGGGAAACGTGGTTGTTTTCAGTGTAGTCTAAAAGCATGCAGGCCTCATCCACCCTTCACAGGGCCTCCATTTGTTCCAGTCGTATAATTAAATGGGCTAATGTACTAAGGAGCCACAGTGACCTCATGTTCACAGTGTTTTAGAAGCCTTCTGTCCAACCCAGAAGATACACTAAGTGGATCATATTCCCTTCCAGATGGAATCTTTTTGGCCTAGAAATTAAAAGTGAAACTTTTCATATTAATGTGTGTATGTGCACGCATGTGCATGTGTGTAAACGTGTCACACATTTGAGGTCAGAGGACAACCCATGGCAGTCAGTTCTCTTCCACTGCATGGGTTCTGGGGATCAAACTCAGGTTGTCAGGCTTGGCAGTAAGTATCTCCCATCACTGAACTATTTCACATACTCAGACTGTTTTTTTTTAAATCCAGCATCCTAGATCTCAGTTGAAATGGTCACTTGTCAGGGACCTGTAGGCATATAGTTGCTGGCTAGTCAAGCATTTGATGCTGCTCTTCAGGATAGCCATACACTAAGTTACCCTCCCTGCAACTGGTCATGCATTGAATGCTCTTGTGATTACTTCCGCCTTATCTCAGCCCTGCCTGGCTCCAGCCCACTCTGACACGTCCTTCCCTTATGTGAACCCAGCTGGATAAAAGGATAGTAGTACTAGAGTATGGACATAGTTACTCTCCAGGCAACAAGGGCATGTAGAAGCCTGGAGGCTTACCCCATAATAATAGATCCAGGTTCCGCCTGCATTGAAGAGTCAAGAGGTGGATTAGTAACAAATAGTAGCAGACTGCTTCTTAAGGTCAAATGGACTGTGGCTCCAAATTGATAGAGATAAATTCCGATAAACAATTCATAGATGTCCCAGCTAACCCGCTTCACTTATCTGCCTGGAATCCAGGTAGACCGTATTTAGTAGGTCCCAGGACATATTGATTGTATGAGAAGTTAATGTCGTGGACACCTGGGGCGTTGGTTGGGACATCGGTGATCAGAAATGCCTGGATTTAGACCTAGACTGATTCATGAAATAATGATTATAAAAGTCCCTAGTGGAGAAGTGAGTATGTGGGTAGTGTGAATAGTGACGATTCCTGACCGTTTATGGACATTTATAGTACATAACTGCAAGTTTTAGGGTGCGACTTTAAGTGTATGCGGTTTGCATCTGTCTTGTCATGATACCCTGCCTGACCTCTTGAGATTGGATAACAGAACTCAGCATTAGCCGCAGGTTACCAATAAGCAAAGAAAGATTGATGTGGATGAGACTTTAAGTCCTCAGCGAATGATTAACTAGTATTAAATTGCCTAGGGCCATACTGAGCCCGAACACGTACGTAGTACCTTAGATTTCTGCTGTCAGATTGCAGGCCCCTTCAGTCGCTCCTCACGCCTCCTTCCTTAATAAACGTGTTGCTCCTTCCTTGCTTAGTTGAATGACTTTGGTGACCTCTTTTTTTAACTTTTGGAAATAAAATAGGATATTGCTCCCATGACTGGTTGTCATTTTGAAGATACCAGATGGGGCTACACTCTGTTACGTTTTGTTTCCCAGGACATGTCTCGTTCCACGTGAACAGATCCCTCACGGCCACTCACTGGGACAACCGGGAGCCGAAACACGTGTTCGTGGTCTCCCGTGTCTATTTCCCAGTTTCCCCAACTAAGTGTCTTTGACCTTCAGAAATGATCACTTTTAGAAATAATTGAGGCTTACTACAAAACAAGGCAATTCTTGTGCTGCCAAGTTTCTCTGTCTTCGTATATTAAGGTTTGCAGAGCCCACACACTGTCGTGTCTGAATTAAAATATCAACAAACCCTGTTGAAACTAAGAAGAAAAAAACTTTGAACCATTTCAGGCAAGAACTTTGAACCTAGTACTGAACACCTTAAACCACCCCCCCCCCATTTTGGGGGTCTCTACTAACTTCTTTACCTGCTATTTTAAATTAATTAATTAATTGATTAATTAATTCTGGCTCCCGGTGCCTGTGGTTTGAGCACCTACAGAACGTAATTAGCCCTGCAGTAGGTGCCTGTTTTCCCTATTAGGATTTGGATCGAGAGCTTGGTTATCTTTTTACTTCCTACAGATGCTGATTCATGTAATTGTGGGCATGATGTAATTTAAAGTCTCTGCAAATTATCAATGACCCAAATATGATGTACTCTGCAACTGTAGGCTTCCACTCTCCAGGGTCCCCATTAGTCACATCTTGTCATCTCCCCTAGAAATCAAGGAGGTGGAAAAGTAAGCGGGAAGGATCGGACTCTGGCAATCGACCCATTAAGGCTGCTGGGAAGGTCATCATTCAGGATGTTTCCTGCCTCCTTCCTGTTCATAAGTCACTGGGAGAGCTGTACATGTAAGTCCAAGATTTTAGGTATACTGAGCTTGTGTTTAGGATCTGCAGATCTTTTTCAAGTTTCGGACCCTTTGGGGAACTCAGTGTTAGCTTTTTGTTGGTGCCTAACAAACCTCCACGAGCTGCAGCTTCGAAGAGTGTGTATTTGTCACCTCACTATTTCTGGAGGTCAGGAACAGTGAGTCGTCCTTGCCCAGGATCTCAGCTAACGGAAAGCATGACCTTGGTCCCACCGTGGTCTCTTCCAATGCTTGGGGCGCAACAAGCTGGTTTGCATAGCTGAATTCAGACCCTGATAGCTGTAGAGCACCTGGCATATTCCTCTTTGAGACCAGCGTAGTGGCCCACAGAAACAGCTTTTTTTAAAGGCCCTGTCTGACTTAGGCTGCATGGAATATGCCTTTTGGCAGACTGCAGGTCAAGTGCTTAAAAACATAATTATGAAAGTGATTTCCCAGGAATTCTGGGGACTACCTGAGAATTCTGCCTCCCACACTGTCTTAGTTAGGGTTTTATTGCTGTGAAGACACCATGACCATAGCAACTCTTATAAAGGAAAACTTTTAATTGGAGTAGCTTCCAGTTTCAGAGGTTTAGTCCATTATCATCATGGCAGAAAGTATGGCAGCAGGCAGGCCAGGTGAACATGGTGCTGGAGAAGGAGCTGAGAGTTCTGTCTTGATCCTCAGGCAGCAGGAAGTGAACTAGCTTGAACGCCTGAGACCTCAAAGCCTACCCACTACTGACACACTTCCTCCAACAAGGCCACACCTCCGAATAGTGCCACTCCCGATGGACCAAGTATTCAAACACATGAGTCTATGAGGGCCATTCCTATTTAAACCACCACACACCCACTATGTAAAGCAGATCAAGTAGAGTTATTTTGGTTGAAGGCCTTAGGAGCCAAGTGACCCGCAAGTGGAGGCTGGCCTACAGGTCCCCTAAGTCCTCATGAACTTGAACACATGACAAAAAGTGTTTTCTTTTGTAGTAAACTCACGGCATGATACTTTTTAATGTGACGTCACAGTTAATTTGCATATATTTAAATCCCAGACCCTAGGAACTCCGCAGCAAAGCTGGTGGCAAATGGGTGTTCTTCTCACTGCCGCCTCCTTCCCTGAAAGTGGGGAGTGCCCCCCTCAGTGGGAGCCCGCTGCCCGGCAGCCCCCGCTCCAGACAGTCCTCCTCTCCCTGTCAGATTTGAGTGACAACCTAAGAAGCACTTTCTAGTCTATGAAATCGGGGGGATGCTGGGAGACTAAAGGAGAAGCCGCCTTCATCTGTTTTCGCTTTAATTTCAGATTGAACGTGAATGATACTCAGGAGACATGTCAGAAGAACGCCGCTTCTGCCATGCTTGTTGGAAGGAAGGATCTTGTCCAGGTGCTGTCGGTGACTCTTACCTGTTAGTGGCATTTGCAGGGTGTGCCCCTATTTTGAAGTTTCTTAGTTGATTTTCTTTGTCAGTCTGTAGGGCCGGAGCAGCTTCCTAAATCTCTACCCTGGATATTTCTCTTATTAGTGCTAAGTGGAGGAGCCATAAGTGTTTTTTTCTTTTCTTCCTTAAACTATGTATGTTTCTATTTCATCACCACAGTGATTGCTGTGTGCCTAAATTTGAGTATCTGTGCCTTTTTACCTTAATTATTTTTTTAAAAAAATGTTTCATAAGAAGGTTTACTGGAGTGTTCTTCTAGGTAGAGGTGTTTAGATTTTTAAAATATGACTTCATGGTGCTGGAGAGATGGCTTAGTGGTTAAGAGCACTGGCTGCTCTTATAGAGGGCCCTGGTTCAATTCTCAGCATCCACATGGCGGTTCACAACTTTTTGTAACTCCAGTCCCAGGGAATCTGACGCATTTTCTGACCTCCTCTGGCACCGGGCATTTGCATGCTACACATACATACATGCAGGCAAAATGCTGAGTGAGACACAGAAATATTAGTAAAAAATTTAAAACTGAAACTGATGTCAATAGTTATAAACTGTAAGATTCCTTCATCCCTGCAGCTCCCCAGCCCTGTTCTCTGAACTCTTACTGAGATGCCATCTGCACACCCTGCAGCCTGCCCATCTAAAATGGGATAGTTGGTCATTTCTAGTTTTGTCAGAGTTGTGCGGTTGTCATGGAAACCGTTCAGAATGTTTTCATCACCCAGAAGCAACTCCTTGTCTTCAGTCTGTTCTTCCCATCAACCCTGGGCAGCCACTGGTCAGGCTCCATCTTCCTTCCACTCTGTGCTTTAGTGTGACGATTAGACTGAGCTTGGGAAATTACTCGCGATTGTCCCAGCAGCTCAGTGTTTTTCCGTATAACTGAATGAACCAACACTAAGACCTTCCCTGGATTGTCATCTCATTAAAAACGTCCCTAAGATTTCCATTTGTCTTGTAACAAACATCACAACATCTCTCCCTGAAACCTTTTCATGAAGAACCGTCTCATGAATTTAGTCTGTTTCTGTCAGCCCTCACGCACCCAGACTCCATGAACACTAAGAAGGCAAAATGAGGTCATTTTTATAGTGGTAGGCTGAGTCCAGCTCAGAGTCCTAGAGAACTACCTAGGCAAGTTATCTCAGACCCTCGGCCTTTGAGCGTGTTTATCATGTGAGAACCTGAAGAATTTCCCCGTGGGGTTCATGGGATCAGTGAATGTAAAGGCTGGCCTGTGGTCCCAGAATAACAATCTCTAAGCAGTTTCCTTCCTATGGTTTCCTTTGTGTGTTCTCTCTCCCTCTTTATTCTCTTCCTCATCTCTTCTCCCTCCCCCCCCCCCCCCCCCAGTACTTTTCTGGCAGAACTGGTGTGGAAGACTAGGCCAGTCTAGTGAAATGGGGAGACTCTTGTCATCAGACAGTCTCTGCTGACTCTGGGCCCTGACAAATTTTTTGTGTGTGATCCCAGAAGAGCCACCCCATCTTTCTTTGTTTTTTTTTTGTTTTTTCGAGACAGGGTTTCTCTGTGTAGTTTTGGTGCCTGTCCTGGATCTCGCTCTGTAGACCAGGCTGGCCGTGAATTCACAGAGATCCACCTGGCTCTGCCTCCTGAGTGCTGGGATTAAAGGCATGCGCCACCACTGCCTGGCCACCACCCCATCTTTCTAAACCTCAGGGTTGTTGCTATAAAATGGAGCAATGCTTCTAAATTCATTAGGAACCAAATGGAGCAGAGCTTATGAATTCTCCTAGCTCTCTGGTCATTGGAAATGGCTCCCTGTGGTACATTTCCACTGCTGTTCTGTGATTGTCACTGTGGTTGGATAATGTTTAAACACATAACATGAGTGACCATGAGTGCTTGAAGAATGTTATTGTTCTTCATGCCCTTGATAAAGGTGTGCTCACTGTTTTGTGTCTCTCACATTTCCCAGAGAAGTAATGTCAGGGGCACCTTTCTGTTGAAGGCTTTAGGAGATGAGAGGTGTGTTGTAGGGAGAAACTAGCACAGTTGTCAGCAAGGTGGACAGCCCATCCTGCCCCAGAAAGTCATTCACTTCTTTGAGCGTGTGTTGAGGTGGGTTGTTTATCAAGGCAGCGGATGTAAACTGCATGCCCCTCCTTGGAGCAATACTTGATTATTACTTCAGTGTGCTGCCCTCATGCTATTGAGTTTGCATATCTGATGTTTGCTTTTCAGCTTTTTTATCTACTTGCTCGTCTCAAATTATAGACTTGATCCAAAGTTTGTATCTTCTTCCTTTTGGGTTTAGAATAGCATGTTCCAGTTAGTGGGTACAATACATCACTTTTCCAAAACCAAATAAAACAGAAGAGATTTTTTTCCAAAAGTAGCATTCAAATTTTGGAAGGTCTCAAGGGTGATGGGCAGTGAAGGCTTTGGGTTTAATAGACACTTCGTGGATTATTTGTTTGGTGATTCTAAGTTCCTTCAGGGTTGAAGTTTGGGGTGTTCATCAGACTCCATGTCAATAGAAAGAAAGCCAAAGTTGCTTTGTTCTTGACCTATTCTTTAGCTTTAAGAGTGTACTAAAACTTGTAATGAGGCAACAAAGTTTTCCATTCCTTGAGCAAAGAACAGTGGGATGTTGACTGCTCTTGCTTGCTCTCTGCCAATCCAGTTCACCAGTGAAGCATCAGAAAAGGCCAGGCGTAATGAAGAAAATGGCCCCTTGAAATTGTGATGCTGTGTTATTCTCTGAAGTTTGCTTAATGAAAGGTTTTTCTTATTTTAGTAAATGGGGTTTTGCCGCATCGTCTAGGCTGTTGTAGAACTCACTGTGTAGCCTCGCCTTGTCTCGCCAGCTCTCAGAAGTCTGAGCCTCTCCTGAATTGCAAGCATGAGTCACATGTTTGACTTTTAATGAAAGTTTTAAGGCTCATGTTTCTCAAATGTACAGTGTACTCAATCACTGAGGATCTGTTAAAATGTCAGTTCTGACCCAGCCAGTCTGGGTGGGGCTTAGAATTCTGAACCCCAGGCTTTGGTTGTAGGAGGTAGATGGGGCTCCTTTACCATTTCCATACATCTCTTCAGTATTTTGAATTTGAGCATCTTTCTTTGGTCTGTCTAGGTTTGGTCGCTGGCTACGGTAGCTACGGATCTTTGCCTTGGTCCGAAGTCTGACCCAGATTTGGAAACACCTTGGGCTCGACATCCATTTGGGCGACAGCTGCTGGAGTCCCTGTAGGTTCTGAGAGCTAAAAGTGAGGAAAATGAGTGAAGTGGACTTTAGGTCTGTAAATACATTAAGTGTTACTGCCTCTGTGAGGAGCACAGAGGTCAGAGAGTGAACGGGCCAAGGTGCTTTGCTTTTAGCACTGACATAACCTCTGTGCAGAATGAGCTTCTGAGAGCACGAGGCATTAAATATTGTTTGTCACTCACAAGACTGTGAAACCCTTAAGAGTCCCGTGTGCGTCAGAGTACTTTAGTTCCCACACCCCCTCTCCCCCGAACCTCTAGGCACACAGGCCTTTGGGCTCTGGATATGGTAAGTTTCTCTGTGGTGCTGTGTGGTTTGGCCTCTGGGAATAGGGATGGAACCGTGTGTTGGTCTTCATGTTCTCCTGACACTAGGACCCTGTTAGACAGCTCATAAAAGTAAATACAGTAAGTCAGACTATATAAAATATTGTCCTCAGAAGATATCCAGGGTGCTATGGCAGAGGCTTCAGTCCCCGTGTCTCACCCTCCCCCCCCCAAAAACAAAGTAAAAATAATAATAATAATAATGTTCCATTAAGTAAGCCACTCAAGTGTTCCCCACAGTGAGACTCCGGGCCTGGGCAGAGAAACTCCACTGCTTCAAATTGAGGTTTGCTTTTCTGCTGGTTAAAGCCAGACCTGGGGAACCTGGTCATGCTCGCATTGCCTCCTTAAGCAGGGATTATAAGGCGCTTGCTCTGCTTGGTTTACATTAGCCTCAAGACAGAGTCCTTCTTAACCCCTAAACTCACATTCTGGAGTGGTGGTCCTGAAGGATAAAGAGAATGAAAACCTAAGGTAAACATATTCCTTGTCATTCTTACTTAATCGAGGAAACAGAGTCAATGGTCTGCCATGCTGGGGTGATACAACATCCTTTGACTGCCTCCTTGGAGAATTAGGTCGAAGGGAGGATGTTGCTAGAGTTTTCCTGCCTGGCCCATGGTCAGGATAAATCTCTTTCACCTGCCTGGCCCATGGTCAGGATAAATCTCTTTCACCTGCCAGTCCCACAGCCGCTCAGACCCAACCAAGTAAACACAGAGACTTATATTGCTTACAAACTGTATGGCCGTGGCAGGCTTCTTGCTAACTGTCCTTATATCTTATATCAATCCATTTCTATAAATCTATACCTTGCCACATGGCTCGTGGTTTACCGGCATCTTTACATGCTGCTTGTCCTGGCGGCGCCTGGCAGTGACTCCCTCCACCTTCCTGTTCTTTTAATTCTCTCTGTTAGTCCCGCCTATACTTCCTGCCTAGCCACTGGCCAATCAGTGTTTTATTAGCAACACATTTGCCATACAGAACATCCCACAGCAGGAGGACATGTCTAGAAACTTACCACAAAGCAGGGGGCTTCTCCCTGGAGCTGGAGAGAGTGAGGGAGAGAGTGTGGACTACCTCTCTCAGATGCTAGGTCGGTCAGTCTGCTGGGTTCTGGAGAAGCTGTGTTGTGTTAGAGCCCATGCCTGAATTCAACCAGAAGCTTTCAGATTGTGTCTGGGTTGTCACTAACATTCTGGAAACTTCTATGCCAAAACAAAGGGGCCAGTCTCATAGTAGATAAGACCAACTATGGTCTGTAGAAGTCCCTGTTCCTGACAAGGTCAGAGGAAGGATGGACAATCCCCCAGCTTAGCCCAGAGTAGTAGTGTTATGGCTGGTAACTGCCTTCCTCCATTCCTCCTCTTGACCCGCTTTTTCTCCTCTTGTGTTTTACAGACTGGCTCACTATTGCCAACTCCGAGATGTTCAGACCTTGGCTATGCTCTGCAGTGTGTTTGAAGCCCAGTCCCGGCCTCAGGGCGTACCAAACCCCTTTGGGCCTTTCCCTAACCGATCTTCTAATCTTATGGTGTCCCACAGTCGCTATGTAAGTTCATGGTTTCCCTTGAGGTCTGTTTTCCCCTCAAATGCAACTTTGAAATGGGATGGTGTTGGATGTTAGTGTGTGTTCCTCTTCTCTTCTAGCCCAGCTTTACCTCCTCGGGGTCCTGCTCCAGCATGTCAGACCCAGGGTTCAACACTGGTGGCTGGAACATAGGTTTGTGAGGGCGTGGCACGGCCCGCTGGGCTTGGGGAAGGCTGTCACAACAGTGTCGGCAGCAAAGCAGGTTGAGTGCCCTCGTGTCTGGGAGGGCTTGGTGCTGCGCTGAGTTGCTGGAAAGGCTGCAATGGGACTTGTCCTTACCCTTCCTCCTTGACATCCCCCCTTTATCCCCCCTTTTCCATTATTAGTGCCATTTCCCATCATCCACTTCTTCCCATGATTCCTTTTAGTGGAGAGAAATAAAATGGACTGATGGTGGCCATAGGGTTTGTTTCATGAGGGAAATATCTTTGTGATTCCTGGATTACATTTTTTTAAAAAGATTTATTTATTTATTATGTATACAGTGTTCTGCCTGCATGTTCGCCTGTAAGCCAGAAGAGGGCACCAGATCTCATTATGGATGGTTGTGACCCACCATGTGGGTGCTGGGAATTGAACTTAGGACCTCTGGAAGAGCAGCCAGTGCTCTTAACTGCTGAGCCATCTCTCCAGCCCACATTTTTTTATTTAAAAAATGATCTTAATTTTCTTGATTATAAAAATAGAACATGAGTCAGGTGTAGTAATAAACACCTGTAATCCCAACTTCTCAGGAGTCTTAAGGCCAGCTTGGGCAATGTAGCAAGACCTTGCCTCTTAGAAAATAATCCCAGCACTCAGGAAGTAAAGGCAAAAGGATTGGAAGTGTAATGCTAGCCTGAGCTGTGTAGAGAGATCTGTCTACACACACACACACACACACACACACACACACACACACACACACACCCCTACCTATCTTAGAACATGTATATAATGTATACACACACACACACACACACACACACACACACACACACACACACTACATGTCCTGTAAAGAAGAACAAACAAAAAGCATCAGAGAAAAAAATAGTAATGATTGATATCTCTGTGCCCATCACTTATTAACATCTGTTAACATTTCAGAACATTTTCTTCCTCTGCCTCTCTCTTTGTGTGTGTGTATGGGTGGGTAGTTATTTGATTTATGCTCTTTTGTGTTCTGCTTTTAACTTTATCATGAGCATTTTCTCATGTCATTTAGCATTTTTTATAACAAGTCAGTCCTTGCATCACATTCTACTGTATCTTTAAGCCATAATTTGCTTAGCTATCATCTGTGCTTAATTACCAGGTTCACTTGGTGATAAATACCTGGACAAAGAGGTATACCTAGGAAAGAGCAGTGTAGGATTCCGTTCCTCAGAGTCTTCAGTTTGAGTGTTTTGCCTCCAGAGAATCAAGGGGATGCACACTGGGACATGGGCGTGGGAGGGATTTCCTGTTTTCTGTGCCTTCTTTGACTGCTCTCCCCTCTTCTCTTTTGCTTTTCTTTAGCAGGAAGAGAGACAGAACACATGTCTTCACCTTGGGGAGAGTCTTCGCCAGAAGAACTCCGCTTTGGGAGTCTAACCTACAGTGACCCCCGTGAGCGGGAACGCGACCAGCATGATAAAAACAAAAGGTAACCAGCGCCTCCCCGACTCAGACTTTGAGAAGATGGCGTTGGATACAAATGCCATTAGGTAGTGAGCTTGCTGTTCTCTTAGGGGAACTGACAGGGAACCTTTTGGGTTTATCCAGGCTTCTGGACCCTGCCAATACCCAGCAGTTTGATGACTTTAAGAAGTGCTACGGAGAGATCCTCTACCGCTGGGGTCTGCGAGAGAAGAGAGCAGAGGTGTTGAAGTTTGTGTCCTGTCCCCCTGACCCTCACAAAGGGATCGGTAGGAATCTTTTCTTTTCCTCGCACTGTCCGGAAGGCTCTGTGCTCTAATGTGCCCATAACCTTAGGTTTGGAAGGTTGACTTCTCATTTATAAGCAGAAGAGTCTGAAGCATTTGAGTCTTTTCTAAGCTTCTGAAAACCTTGCATTCCATAACAAGATTCACTTTCTATCATAATAGCAATGTCTTAGACACAGTAGATGATTTTCATTTATTCAGCTACCATAGGCGCAGTGGGACCCATGGCAGAGTAGATGGGGGACATTAATCAATTAAAAATCGTGGTAACTATTGCTGTGACTTCAGAGCCCTGGTTCTTCTCCTAGAGGACTCGAGTCCAGTTCCCATCACTCACATGTGGCTCACATTGGTCTGTAACTCCACCTGGAGGATCTGAAGCCCTCTTCATGCCTCTGTGGGCACTGCGTGCATACGCAGACATGCATGCAGGCAGAACCCCCATACACATAAAATAAAATATATTTTTAAAAAGGGATAGACTCAGTATGATTTGCTGATAAACTGGATATGGACTGATAAAGAGGAACAAAGCTTTGGTGATTCCTGGGTTTCCAGCTAATGTGCTGAGAGATAGCAGTGTTATACTGCAGATAGAAACAAACGGAGGAACACTGGACCTCAGGGTGTGTGCGTGCGTGTGTGTGTGTGTGTGTGTGTGTGTGTGTGTGTGTGTGTGTGTATGTGTGTTGAGATGGCTGTCTGGAGAAGTCACATAGTCAGTCAGATGTGAATCTGGTTCTCAGGAGAGATTGTGTTCAGCTAGAGCTAGTAATTTGGAGATCTTCACTCTACAGTTGGTATGTAAGTCTGCTAGTGTGTGTGTATTATCCAGGCATAGTGACATACATTTCTTTAAACCAGGAGGAAGAGGCAGGGGGATCTCTATGAGTTTGAGGCCAGCTAGGGGATACACAGTGAGACCTTGTCTCAAAAAAAAAAAAAAAAAAAAAAAGTGTATTTATCTGGGAGCTGAGGATGGAAAGAAAGAATATAGGGAGCACAGGCTGCCCTGGTCCAGCCTAGACCTTGAGAGAAATGAGCACTTAGAGTTATGTCTGAGAGGAAGACGGAGACACCAGTGAGTTTGATGAGAAGCCAGACTGTGCCATGGAAGAAATGAAGCAGAGCTTTCCTTACAGGAAGAAAATGGAAGACTTCCAGAGGGAGTGGACTGACCATACATTTCCCTTTCTCCCTCAGACCTTAGCAAGTGTCTGTATAGAGAGTGTTTGAAAAGGTCTTAATTGCACAAGATTGGCAATAACACTTATTGGCAATAACACTTGGGAGCTGGGAAATGGGTAAGTTATCGGTGACCTCCAAGGCCTGAGCAAACCAAACCCTGAACTTTTAGTCAGAAAAACAGGCAGAACTCTGCCATGACTGAGGGATTGGGCACGTGATCCTCTGGGAGGGACTCAAAGATGAAATTTAAAAGCTACTCTTGTTTGATGACCCTTGGAGGATGCTCGAGTTTCCTCTCCCAGTTTGTAGAACAGGTCATGACCCCAACAGAAAACTGTGAGCTTCTTCTGCAGAGAAGAGAAACACATTTGCAGATTGGATGGCTCTATCTGCCATAACAAATGCTGAAAGACCAGGGACCCAGAAGAGACCTAGATGCTCCCAGAAAGAGAAATAGTTCTAATATGAAGGATGAGGAAGGTGGATGGTATCAGCTCTGAGGGTTGACCCTGGCAACTAGATGACCAGGCAGCAGCACTCTGCAGAATTCTCAGGAAAAGAATTTCTAACCTGGAATTCTGAACCCATGTTATCAGCCATGTGCAAAGTAAACTTTGAGTGTCCCTAAGAAGCAGGGCTAGATTCAGTCCAGGAACTGAAGGAATCAGTGCTGATGGAGAGCACTCATCGTGACAGACCTAGAGATAGACCAGTGCGGACGGGTGCTCCAGGAGCCTTCCTCCAAGGAGAGAAAGCTGAAAAAAAAAATCAGATGTATTTCACTGTTGCATTTATTTATAGAAGATGCAGACATTCGAGGGAGAGTTTGGCGATGAATTATTGATAAGTACATAGCAAACTAAGCAAATGAAAGAATGAGGCAGTTACTAATTCTGGGAGAAACAAAATGTGCAAGAGAGGAAAAGTGTCACGGAACATGGCTTGAATAATGTTTGCTTAGGTAAATAATGTATGAGCCAAATGTGGTCTAGCCAAAACAGCTGGGGAGACAGAGCCGGGTGGTACTGTGTGTGATGGGGAAGGAGACCGGAGGAGAGAAGGAGTTTCCACTCTGGGAAGCTGTTAGACAGTGCTTGAATATGGTACTTAAGAATTAACTTTGTGTCAGGCTAATCTCTAATCCCAGCACTTGGAGTGCAGAGGCGGGTGGGTCTCTGAGTTCAAGATCAGCCTGGACTACATAGTAAATTCCTAGCTGGCCAGGGCTACATAGAAAAACACTGTCTCACAAAAAACAAAATAGCTTTGTGCTCACCTTGACAGCACAGACACTAAAATTGGAAGATCTATAGATAAGGTTAGTGTGGCCCCTGCCCAAGGAAGGCATATACTCATGAAGCATTTACTGTTTTTTGTTTGTTTGTTTTTGTTTTTGCAGGGAGGCATTTAAGAGGGTG
The DNA here is from genome assembly GCA_902168405.1 of Peromyscus aztecus. Lineage (NCBI taxonomy): Eukaryota > Metazoa > Chordata > Mammalia > Rodentia > Cricetidae > Peromyscus > Peromyscus aztecus. The sequence continues at coordinate 14,204 of CABHPQ010134240.1, forward strand.
TTTGGGGGTTGAGGCAGTGTCTCTCTACATAGCCCTGGCTGTCCCAGAACTCACTCTGTAGACCAGGCTGGCCTCGAGCTCACAAAGATCCCCTGCTTCTGCCTCCCAAGTGCTGGGATTAAAGGCCTGTGCCACCACCCCTGGCTACACTTCCTGTTTTTAGTCAATATCTCGTGGAGATACTTGAACATTGGTGTTTACTGCAGCATGATTTATAATAACTAAGTTGTGGACCAGCCGAGTTGTCCATTAACAGAGGAGCCGGTAAAGGAAACGTGGTGTATATACACAATGCAATTGTAGTCAGCCACAAAGAATGAAATTGTGTTGTTGGCAGGAAAATGATGCAACTGGAGATTAGCCTTTTAAGTGAACTAACTTCGTCTCAAAAAAAACAAGTGTCACATGCTGTCTCTGACTTGTGGAGTCTAGATTTTAATGTACATAAAATCATGTATGTATATGACATGACAGTAGAAATGAAATTGCCTAAGAGATGAAGGAGGGGTTGGAGGAAAAGGGAAGGGAGGGAATATGGGGTGGAATAGGCCCAAAGTACATTCTGTATTTACATGAACATCCTTATGACACAGACTCATTTGCAGTGAATGTGGGGGTTGCTTTATAAAGGAGTCTCTAGACATGAGACAGTGAAAGGAAATGGTGGAATAAGCAGGTGAGATTTCCTCTAGGGAGTGTCAGGGAATGCTTGGGTTTTGATAAAATGTGTAAAGTTGTTTGACTCTGTATGTTGCATGTGTTTCTAGTTTCACTTGAAAAAACAAACCAGAGCAACATTTATAAGTGCAGACTATAAATAACAAAGTTATTTTAGTAAGGTATGCCTAGGTATAAATGCTTGAAGAAATACAAAGATAGAAAATTCCATTTTGACAATGTATTTTTTTTCCCAGAGCATCTAAATACAGGAGAGTGTACCAGGAAGAGATTAATGATAGCCTAGAACAATTTGTCTTTGAAAATTAGTTTTTAGGAAAACATCTGAATCATAGGGCTATGGAACTGATGTATCAGCCGTCAGTCATGCAAACCCTTGTTGACATCTCCTGCTCTAAAGCACCCTTGCAAGACTCTGCAGGGGATGCAAAGAGATAGTTAGGGGTGGTGTGTGTGTGTGCATGCAATTCAGAGTGCCCGGAATATAAGACAGATAAATGGTAATCAAAAATTACTGTTGCCAGGTGTGGGAGGTAGAGGCAGAAGAACCGGGAGCTCAAGGTCATCCTCAGCTGCACGGTTTGACAGCAGATTGGTCTGCTGTAGACCCTGTCTCGAAAAGTAAAAAACAAAACAAGACAAAAACCCTAACAAACCAAAGCAAAATTAATGTATGTCCTAGTACCAATAAAAACAGTATCACAGGATTGTCGAAAGGGAGCAGGAGGGTTATGAAAGAGACTCACAGACAGACAGACAGAAACATTAACACAAGTGGTGACTGCAAATATACAAAGGAGTCCCTCCCTCTGAATTATGAGGAACTGACTGCCCAGGTACAGGGCACAGCAAGCACAGCCAGGAAAATACCCTCTGGACTCCAAGACAGCAGTCTCCTCTCTGTTCTGTCTGTAAGAGCCACCAACAACTCAGCCAGATGTGGTGGCACACACCTGTGCTGTGGTGCCTTGGAGTCTGAGGCCAGCCTGTGTTCTCGAGTGAGATCAGTCTCAGTTCAGAGCAGCCGCAGATGCAATAGGAAAGAAGGGGAGTCACCCAGATCTAAGATGAGTTTCCCTAGGGACAATTCCTTCCCTGAAGATTCAGATCTGCCCATGTAAGTTTCTTTAAATTAAAAAAATTATTAATTTTTATTTAATTATATTTTAAATTGCGGTTCTTTTTTAAGATGAAAAAGATTATGTGTATATGCCACCCGAGTTTATGTACACCACATGTAGGAGCCCAATGAGGCCAGAAGAGGGCATTAGATCCCCTGAAACTGGAGTTACAGGTGATTGTGAGCCTCCATGTGGGTGCCGAGAACCAAATTCAGGTCCCCTGGAAGAGTAACAAGTGCTCTTAACTACAGAGCCATCTTTTCAGCACTGCGGTAAATAAATACTTTTTCATGAAAAGACAAGACAGGAAGTGGCAAGATGTTTTAGTGTGGAAAGGTGCTTGCCACCAAGCTTGACTACCTAAGTTCAATTCCCTCTCTGGACCTACATGGTAGAAAGAAAGAACCAAACCACAAACTGTCCTCCGACCTCCACGGCCACGCTCCATATATACCCCAAACAAATAAATGTCATAAGAAAACCAAAGCTGTTTTACAACAGTAGAAGGCAGTTTGCCTGACACATGACCATCATTTGGGGCAGTTTTATAGATGTAGTCACTCTGTATATGACGTTTGCTATGGTCTTCTTGTCCTGTTTCCCTGTGATGGACATCTTATAATCTATACTAAGAACTATTATTAAATCCTTTTCTCCTCCTGAATTCCAGAGGGTTAACTACTAGGAAGCCATTAAAGCATATTTTATTTCAATTTATCTAAGTATACTTAAGATGAAGGCTAGAGGAGAGGAAAGAGATGGCTCAGTGGTTAAGAGCACTGACTGATGTTCTAGAGGACCCAGGTTCAATTCCCAGGCTGTCCAGGTGTCTGATCTCGTGAGGATAAAAAAAAAAGATAGAGAAGGAAATAAGATTTTCTTTCTTTTAGTTTTAATTTTATAAAGATCTATTTTCTTCATGTTCATGAATGTTTTGCCTGCATGTATATATGTGGGTTTAGCCACCATGTGGGTGCTGGGGACCAAAACCCAGGTCCTTAGAAAAGCAGCACGTGCTCTACAGTGCTGAGCCATCTCTCCAGGTCCAATTGTTCCTACTATCAGAAGAAAAGACAGGAGCCACCAACCTTCAGAAATTTGAAGAAATGGTTGTGAAGATGGAGGGGTCCCCCAGCCCCCATTTAAAGGCTTCTGTTTGCTCAGGGAAGTTAGAAGAGAGGACAGCCCGCAACAGACAACAGCAAAGGCATGTGGGAGAAATTTACAGAGTGTGGCAGAGATCCAGGGAAGCAGTGTGAGGAAGAGAGAAGTAGGGTTATACCATGCCTGGGCTCTTCTTACTGATGAGTGAAAGCAAACACGCTTTTCAGTGGGGAGCCTTCGCGAAGGCTTTGCTCCCCAGGGCAGTGTACAGTGGGCGGGTGACATGGCTAAGTCAGGGTTTCAGTTGGACCAAGTGGGGAAAAGGATACGAATTTGTTTGCAAAAACAGGAACGTGAAATTAGTCCGGGTGCTCTAGGTTGGCCAGAGAAGAAAGTACAACCAGAAAAGGCAGCTAGATAAAAGAGGCAGAGAAGGACTAGAGAAGCAAAGGAGGCCGCTGTTCAGGAATCTAGGAGATGCAGTTTGGAGACACCAAGGATCCTGGTAAGAAATGGAGCGGAGATGGCGACCCAAGACTAGAAGTTGTCCGTGCATGTGTGTGTGCGTGCACGTGTATGTGTGTGTGTGTAGAAATTCGATAGATGGGGAAAGAGGAAAAGGTTGATGAAGCCACATGGCCTCAGCCTCAGTGAGGAATAGTCCAAGGCAATAGTGGGATGTGGCACCCACCTTTCCTGTTACCATAGGACTTAAGAAATGGTGTTTCATCCAAGGCCAGCATAGCCAGCCAGAATTTGGGTAGAGTTAGATGGTGAGGGCATGGTTCTGAGAAGAATAGATGGGACACTTAGAGAGGTGTGCAGTCTGCATGGCCCCAGAGGAGCAGGGTGAGCCAGGGACACACAGGCTGACATACCAAGTAGAAACTGAAGCACATCCGGTCATGTGAGTGGGGATGAACCTCATGGACTCTTCAGGAGGTAGAAACGCAGACGTGGAACAGTACTGTGGGGTCCTGATATGGGCCGGCTTACTGCTCAGCCAGTAGGATAACCACTGTTAAGGAGGTAGAAGCCATCGCCTTCACCTAAGTGGTTTTGAGTCACTCTAGTCTTTCTACAGCAATGAGTAGTAAGAGGCATCAGATGCAGTGACCCTCTGTTGCAGAGTACTTACTGGGTTTCCCACAGGACCTCAGAGAGCCGGATGCTGGCTGTGCCCCCTGCCCTCGTTCTAGCAGTAAAGACAGTGTCCATTTTGTAGATATATCTAGATTGTGGGAGTTCTGTCATTTAAAAAAGAAAATTGGCCTTCTGGACCTAGTGGCACATACTTTTATTTATTGTATGTGTGAGTACTCTATCAACTTTATGCCAGAAGAGGACATCAGATCCCACTCCAGGTAGTTATGAGCCACCATGTGCTTGCTGGGAATTGAACTCAGGACCTCTGGAAGACCAGCCAGTGCTCCTAACTGTTGAGCCATCTCTCCAGCCCCCGGCACGCACTTTTAATCCAGCTCTCAGGAGGCAGAAGCAGGCAGATCTCTGGCCAGCCTGGTCTACAAAGAAAATTCCAGGACAGTCAGGGCAACACAGAGAAGTCTTGTCTTGGGGGGGAAAAAGGAGGAAGTAAGAGAGGGAGGGGAGGCTGAAAAGATGCCCCAGTCAGTAAAATGCCTGACACATAAGCAAGTTCATATCCCAAACACCCAAGTAAAAACTCAGTGTGATGACACACACATCTGTAACCCTAACACCAGGACTGAGGAGGATGGGGATCCCTGCTCGCTGGCCAGACAGTCTAGCCAGAGTTTTGAAAAATAGGATGAAGAAAGATGAAGCTGACATTGACATCTGCCCTCAACAGATACAGGTGCTCAGACACCTGCACTCATATGTGTATTTAGACTCACACATGCGCACGAAAATGCAAAGAAAGGCAGAGCTGGGTTGTAGCTCAGTAAGAGTGTTTGCCCATCATGCAATAAGCCCCAGGTTCGATCGATCGATCGATCCCTGGCACCACATAAAACTGGGCTGGTGATTTATGCTTGTAATTCCAGCACTTGGGAGGATCAGAAGTTCAAGATCATCCTCAGCTACATAGTGAGTTCAAGGTCAGCCTGGGCCACACAAGACCCTGCTTCAAAAGAAAGGAGAAATCACTGGTCTGCTAGAACCTGACAGAATCCTAGGGGACTAGGTATCACCCAACAATACCCAGTCTTCTTTACTGAGAACTCAGCTAATGTTGCCTCTTGCTTTGCTCCTCTCTACCCATTTCCAGAGTTCGGTGTGTACTGCAGCCACTGCCGGAGCGAGGTCCGTGGCACTCAGTGTGCCATCTGCAAGGGCTTCACCTTCCAGTGTGCCATCTGCCATGTGGCTGTGCGGGGCTCATCCAACTTCTGCCTGACCTGTGGGCATGGCGGCCACACAAGCCACATGATGGAATGGTTTCGGACCCAGGAGGTATGTCCCACTGGGTGTGGCTGCCACTGCCTGCTGGAGAGCACCTTCTGAACTTGAGAGACGATGGTACTGTCCAAAATCCCAGAGGACTCCGTAAATGCTGGAGAAGGCTTTCCGCTGGTGGTGGTGGAAAGTTCCAGAACCCGGGTTATCTCCAATGATTCAGGAGTGTAGTCCCCTCACAGACTGTCAAGCATCTGCTCTTCCTGAGCCTTTGCCTCCCTTCTCTTGGCTGTCGGAGCACGGATGGTGCTGGACAAAGGGAGGAGACGCCCAGAGTTGGCCGTCCTGCACTGTCTGTTGAGTCCATGGTGGATGTTATCATGGGGAAAAGCACCTGTTTCCAGAGCCAGCGTCAGCCTTTGAAATGTTGTCCTTGACCCAGGATGGGGCTCTCCACATGCCAGCACAAAGGTCACATCAGCTGTGAAGACACTGGATGGTAGTGTCATGGACAAGCGAGCCTGTGACATCTGTGACTTCAGAAGTTGGTTCCTTTGATGAGTTAATGAACAGAGGCCTTATAAACTACAATACTAAAGTGTAAAATATGATGTACTTAAAAGACTTTTTCCTGGTGCAGGCACTTAAACTTGGGGTCTTGCACATTATTAGTGAGCGGCCGTACCACTGAGGTACATTCCCCGTCCCTTAAGGATTCTTACGATGTATATATATTTAAGTTTCTGCTCCATCTGCTTTCCCTCAACTAATAAAGCTTTATACTTGTGAGAGAGAGAAGAAACAGGAAGTTGACCATCTCAGTGGTTCATTTTGCATTGTACTTCTGATTGAAGTTAATTGTTTTGGAAAGGACTAGAATTAGTCCCAGGATTTCTAAAGGAAATGCTGTTTGACTTTAATCATCTGGTGGGAGGAAATAGAATCTGACATTAAGGCTCTTCCTAGCCGCAAGAGTCTCAGAATTACTTCTTCTAGCAAAAGGGAAATGAGATTGCATTTCAGCATTGATACCAAAGTCTTTCTCTGCCTCTGGACAGGCTGGCTGGGCCCCAGGGTGCCTCTTTACTTGAACTCCCTTGCAAACTCATCTCTGTCACTCCTGAAGGATTTTCAGAGTTTTCACTGAAGAGAATTCAAAACAAAACAAACAAAAAACTACTATATTGAAATTCCTCTCTTTTAGAAATTTAGATTCCTTGGGCCTGTGATTTAGCTCAGTGGGGAAAAGTGCCTGCCACTAAGCCTAATAACCTAAGTTCAATCCCCAGGACCCACATGATGAAAGGGAGAACTGACTCACAAAATTAAAGTTTTCTGATTCCAAATTGATTAACTTGAGAGATATAAGTAATTTGTGTCATCAGAGTGTGGTCACACGTGTCTGTAATCCCTTCATTGAGACTGAGGTAGAAGGGTTGTAAATTTGAGACCATTCTGAGCTGCCTAGTGAGTTGAAGGTCAGCCTAATTTCTAGAGTAAGACACAGTCTTGAGAACAAACAAGTAATAAAAACAAGGTCTAAGGGATATAGCTTAGTGACTGAATGCTTGCCTAGCATGCATGAGACCATGAGTTCAATCCTCAGCAGCACACACACACACACACACACACACACACACACCCCAAAACGCCTACATGTCCCATAATAGGAGAATGTTGTGTATCACTCTGTTTGAAACTATAATTTAAGACCCTTAAATGGATTAGGAAATCAGTCTTGTAGATAAAAACCAACATTTATATTTTTACTTAGTGTGTATGAATCTGTGTGTGTGTGTGTGTGTGTTGTGTGGACTAGAGAGGGCATCCTGGACAGGTTGTTTGCGGGATACCTTGATTGTTACATGTGTGTTTGGGGATCCTAACTTGGGTCTTCATGACTTTTAACTGTTGGGCCATCTCTCCAGCCTCCAAACTGTCATTTAAAGGAAATGAAATAATGTGGGAGAGAAATGATTGTGTACTAACACACACAAACACGGTATGTTTACTAGTATGGACACACACACTTGCACTCATATGATGAAGGTTGGGGTTCACCTTTCCGTTTTACTGATTGGTCAAGAGACTCCATGGCATAAGCTTGATCTTGAACTATGTACCAAGTTTGGGTACCAGTATCTCAGCAGCATGAGCAGCCAGGTGTGCTGGGATGAGGGAGAAAGGCCCAGGACATCTGGGCTTGTTAGTACTCTACTCTTCCAGCCCTGTCTGTGTTGATGCTGCCATGATAGTGGTCCCAGAACAGGTGGGCTGGTGTACACAGGTACAGGGCCTGTTGGGTCCTCTGTGAATTCACACCATTTGTGGGACAGTCTCTTCCTCTGTCCCACTGTGAGCTGATGAAACACCTATCCCTGTTGAGAATGGGATGCTTTTCCTGTGTAGATTATTCTTATAAGAGCATTGTCTTCCAAAACAGAAAAGCCTTAGTGACTATGAAGCCATTTCAAGTTTAAAATGTTATATAGCGGGCTGGAGAGATGGCTCAGTGGTTTAGAGCACTGACTGCTTTTCCAGAGGTCCTGGGTTCAATTCCCAGCACCCACATGGCAGTTTGCAACCATCTCTAACTCTTTATTCCAGGGGATCTGATGCCCTTCTCTGGCCTCTAACAGCAGGAGGCATGCACGTGGTATGTAGACATACATGCAGGCAAAACACTCATTATGCATAAAATAAAAAAATAAGGCATTATATCTCTCAATATGTCAGGCTGTTTTTTTTTTTTTTTTTGCATTTCTAAGTTGCCAGAACAAAAATTTAATATTTTTTGAAAGTACCCACATTTGGAAACATGTTGTCTGGATGCTGGCTACAGTTAATATCCTCTGCCTTAGAATGGATTGTTACAAGTAGCTAAGTCCTTTTTTTATTGTGTTTTGTTTGGAGTAGGGTGTCATTATGTCACCCAGCTGACCTTGAATGTGGAACCTCTTACCTCCAGAGTGCTGGGACTCCAGGTGAACACCACCACAACTGGGTTTTGTTTGTTCTTTAAAATAGTATAACCTACATTCTAAATACCTTTGAATTTGCCAAGGAAAATTTGCTGGGTGTGGTGGCACACTCCTTTAATCTCAGCACTTGGTAGGCAGAGGCAGGTGGAGCTTTATGAATTTGAAGCCAGCCTGTCTACAAAGAGAGTTCTGGGACAGCAAGGGCTACACAGAGAAACCCTGTCCCCCCCCCCCCCCCAAAAAAAAAAAAGAAAGAAAAAAAAAAAAAAAAAAAAAAAAGGAATTTGCCAAGGAAAGTGATGCTGTCTAGTGTGCCAAAGGTTCTTTAGCCAGCCTGCTGACTCGAATGAGCCACGTGTTCTAGGTGACTGTCAGCTTGATTCTGTGCTCCCACCTCAAGCCACCAAGAACACAATGCTATAACGCTTTCCTCATGGGTGGCAGGCAGAATCACACATATGCTTAATTCTAAAGAAGTTTTTACTGTATAGATGCATACAGTCTGCATTCGCTGGCTCCACAGTGGGCATCATGCTTTCCCAGTGTTTCCTTGCGGGGCTGGCAGGCTCACGGGGAGAAATCCAGGTGCTTTTGGAGGCCTAGTGCAGCAGAAGCTAAGGGACAGCAGCCTTTCATTCTGTCGGAAAGATGGATGCGGTGTAGACAGCCGGAGGTGAGGGGTTAGGGAAATCAGCTAAGCAACAGAGTAAGTTTAGAATTAGTTTCAGTAGCTGTGGAACAATAGCTTAGGAAATGGGGTTGTAAGTCACACACCCACTACTTGATGGTCACCTTTTAAATTCCATCCTCAATGCTGGAGACAGCAGGTGTCACACCCACTCTCAAAGGATAGAACCCAGGGATAAAACACACACTGTTTTGTAAGAATCAGAAAGAAACCTGTTCTCATATTCTGTGTATTGGCAAGTTTGTGTGGACACATCACTGAGTTGTTGGTTTTCCTCTTAAATCTCAGAAGGCCTGGTTTTACTTATCAAGTATTTATGTGAGATGGGCACTGTGAAGGCGTTGCACCGGCGTGTGCACTCGGCCAGCGGGGGGTCTAGTGGGAGGGGGTTTATGTAAGTGTCTGCTCCTTGTGCTCGGGCCTCCGGGGAAGAAAGGAATAATTAGGAGCTGAGGACATCCAGAGAGGACAACATGGCTGAGCTCCTTTGACGGGTGAGTGTTTTCAGCAGGGAAGAGTGGAAGGGCACACGAAGGGCTTTGCCAAGGACAGATAGAACATACAATACAGCCTTGAAGGGCACGTGCCGTTGCTTATCAGTGGAGCACAGACTGACACTGATAAGCAGGGCCGGGGCGAGGCAAGAGTCAGAATGCTGTGCCAGGGAGTCTGGGCTTTATCTGTAGGCTGGAGTCTCCGTCCTTCCTGGACTCAAAAGCTGCTGCTGGGTTCTCCCTCCTCCATACCCGTTTGCCCTTCAGGCTTGGGACTGTCTAGCCCACCCTGCCTGTGTGGAGTGGTGTCGGATCCAGCCCTCACCATTGCTACATCCTTTTCTTGCCCAGGACGAGCAGCTGCTGATGCCCGTTTGGACTCCTAACACAGTGCACTTTGTGTCCAGCGTGTGGGCTTTGTGCACCACACACCAAGACACTGCAGCAATTGGTATCCTTTGGTTCACTTTAGATCCTAAGGACATAGGGCTTAGTCTCTCACAAGACTACTTCAGATGGGTATCTCAAGTTCTCAGTTGTTATGCCCTCTGGCCACTGCCTGCTTCCTTTGGTACAATAAAGCACCCAGAGCTCAGAGAAACAGGTACTGGGGATGTAGTTCAGTTGGTAGAATGCTTACCTCATACGCGTGAGGACCTGGGTTTGATCCTCAGCACCACTTAAACGAGGGGTAGAAATACCTACCTATAATCCCAGCACTTAGGAAATAGAGGCAGGAGGATCAGGATCTCAAGGTCATCCTTGTCGATGTGGAGAGTTTGGGGCCAGGCTGGGCTACTCCGTGAGACCTTGCCTCAGGAGGTGGGAGCCAGGGGGCTGGGGAGATGGTTCAGTTAGGAAAGTGCCTCTTTCACAAGCATGAGGAGCTGAGTTTGGATTCCTGGAAGCCACACTGAAAATTGGGGTGTGCTGGGATATGTCTGTAACCCTAGCTGGCAGGGCACCGCAGGGGAGACAAGTGGGTCCCAGCGCTCATTGGCCTGCCAGTGTAGCCCATCAGTGAGTTCTGGGATCAGAGAGAGACCCTGTCTCAAAAACATGAGGTGGAGAGCAATAGAGGAATCAGCTAGCATTGACCTCTAGCCTCCCTCTGCACATATACAGAATGAACGCACACACAGAGAACATGTATGCACACACAGAATAGCATAAAAGATACAACCATCCAGATGAAGAGGCTCATGAGACAAAGTGTGTGGGGAAGGGACATGGAGCTTCCCAGCCCTCACCCAGACATTATCCTCTAGACACCTCCACATCTTCAGCAACCTGGAAGCTCCCCAAACCCATCTTTATGGGTTTTTAAGGAGAGTTCATTATATAGGTATAGTTAATATGACTGATAAAATTATCAGCCCCTGGTTAAACATTTAAACTCAAGTCCTTCTCCAAGGTCAAGGGTAAGGCCTCTCATGATACGATTGGTTTCCCTGGCAATCCAATTGGTTTCCAGGGCAGCCCAGGGGTCTAAGAATCATGGTATTAGAATAAAAGATACTCTTACCATTCAGAAAATGGCAGAGGTCATAGGAACTCTATGTCAGAAACTCCAGCCAAGACCAAATACCGAAAAGATGGCCATCGTGGCCCTGCTGCTAGGGAAGTAACTAGAGTCCTCTCAGGAGCCAGAGCAGAGGCCAAACACACACAGCCTGTTAAATAACCAGGGAAGGAAAACAGTGTCTCCACTCTAGTCAGGGCTGTTTTTGACCCTTTTTTCAGTTTTAACAGTTTTCATTTTTGTGTGTGATGCATGTGTATTTGCAGGTGTGCTTGCCTATGCCTTTTTGAGTGATGCCAGAGTCAACACTGAGTGTCTTCCTCTATTGCTCTCCACCCTGCCCCCTTGAGACAGGGTTTTTCTACTTGACCCTGACTGTCCTGAAACTCACTCTGTAGACCAGACTGGCTTACAACTCAGAGATCCTCCTGCTTCTGCCTCCTGAGTGCTGAGATTAAAGGTGTGCACCACCTTGCCCAACTCCACCTTATGTTTTTGAGGCAGGATCTCTCACTGAACCTGGAGCTCACCTTTTTGGGTAGACCGACTCACAAGTGAGACCCTAGAACCTGCCTGTGTCCATCCTACAGGCTGGGGCTACAGGTGTGCGTGCACTGCTACACCAGCTTTAATGCTGGGGATTGAACTCAGGTCCTCTAATGCTTGTACAACAGCGCTTTACCCACTGAGTCATGTCCCCAGCCCCCTGCCACACACGTTTTAAAGAAGATAGCTGGGCATGGTGGTGCATGCCTTTTTATCCCAGCACTCAGAAGGCAGAGAGGCAGGCGGATCTCTGTGAGTTCCAAACCAGCCTGATCTACTTAGTGAATTTCAGGACAGAGGGATATGTAAGAGAGACCTTGTCTCAAAAAGCAGAAAGAAAAAAGACCCAAAAAATAACAACAAAAAATAACATCAAAAAAGAAAATATTGTAAGCTTTTATCCTAATTGCAGAAATATTTTAAATTTCATTAGTTCTGTCCTTTCTATCCAAACTCTATATGGTTGTTCATTTGTAATTTTTTTTTTTTGTATTTTCACAAATCAAAAGGGATACAGAGGAGCGCACTCGAGGGAGCACACCCATGTAAACAAGCCATAGTCGCCCTTCATCCTATTGGGACATCTAAGCTCTCAGCAACCAGTGACTTCACTAACAGAGCAATGATAATATTATTTCTGGAACGCTCTAAAATGCCCAAGCATGGTAGCATACACTTAAAATCCCAGGACTTGGGAGGTGGAGGAGGGTCAGGAGCTCAAGTTCATCCTTGGCTGTGTACTGAGTTTAAAGCTAGTCTGGTTGTAGGGGCCCTGCCAAGAGTTGGGAGGATGGGACAAAATGGAATTGTACTGAATAGTACTGTAACTTTTGAAGATTCTCTTTTTCACCCAGTGTAAGTCCTTTGAAGTCCATACAAGTTGCTGTCTGTGTTAGTGGTTTATTCCTTTATATGGCTGAGTAGACACCACTGTGTGAGTGCACCACAGTGTACTTGGCCGTTCAACCGGAGGGCGTTAGGGTTGTTTCCATGTTTCAGCATTTAGCTCTGAAAAAATTTAAGATTTATTTTTATTTCTAGAAGTATGTGTGTGTGTGTCTGTGTGTCTGTGTGTCTGTCTGAGTATAAGCCATACACTTAAGGATGTCCGCAGAGGGCAGAAGAAGGCGTCAGATCCCTGGGATCTGGAGTTATGGGTGGCTGTGAGCTGCCTGAGGTGGTTTCTGAGAACCAGTCCTGGTCCTCTGGGAGAACAGCAAGTGCTCTTCACCACTGAGCCAAGTCTCCAGCCCTCAGTGTTTTCATAAGCCAGGCATGCTGGTTCAGGCTGTCATCCCAGCATTTGGGAGGCTGGAGCAGGAGGATTACTACAAGTTGAAGGCTGCCTGGGCCACAAAGTGAAATGTAAGGCCACCCTGAGATGAGGTAGAGCAAACCCTTTCTCAAACAAAACGAAACGAAACAAACAAAAGAAAGAAAATAGCTTTGCTAATTTCTTATTCAAAAATGAAAATGTGGCGGGAGAGATGGCTCAGTGGTTAAGAGTGTACACCACTCTTGAGGACCCAGGTTCAGTTCTCATGCCTTCTTGACCCTGTGGGCGTGTGCACTCACATGCATAGACCCACACACAGGCACACAAGCATGCATAGTTAAAAAACAACAAAACAGAAATGTTTCTAATTAAATCAGTGAAACAATATCTGGGAGTATATAAAATTACTCTTCTGTCTCTGTCGCAACCAATCCATATTTTCATACAAAATGTGCAAACGAATAGTAAGAGGAGGCGTTTGTTGACAGAAAGTATGGTTTTGTGCCTAACACTGATATTTGCTTTTTTCACTTAAAGAAATGGGCTAAATGTCTGGAGAGACAGCTTAGTGGTTAAGAGCACTTCCTGTTTTTCCAGAAGACCCAAATTTAGTTCCCAGAACCCACAGGCCACAACTGCCTGTAACTCCAGCTCCAGGGAATCTGATGCCCTCTTCTGGCCTCCATGGGTACCCCCACACAGGTAGTATGCATACACACAGACATATACACATAAATAAAAGATAAAAATAGTACTAGATGTTGTGGAATGCGATGGGTCTGGTAATGTCCCAGTCCTGATCAGGACAGGATGGGGTAGAGTCGATTATCCCTACTCTTTCCAGCTAAATCTGATTGTAAAACCTGAGAATCCCACAACAGTCAGCCAAAGAACCCTAAAAATTGGGGAAAGAAAGGTGAGCCAGTTTACCGGGGCTGGGAAAACAACAGAGGGGGTCCATCTTGCCACCCATCATCCAGCACTTTCCAGCCCTGGCAGCAGGAGTCAGTCAGGTGAGAGGTCTGTCACGCCAGGTGAGCCCGCAGTACCAACAAGGGTTGGAGAGTCACACAAGCAACAGGGAGATGCTCTGCCCTCCTCCCACTCCCCCTGTTCCCGTTAAAGACCCCCCCCCCCCCAAACCCCAGCCCCACACCAAGAGAATCCTCCAAGAAGCACTCTTTCCTCATTGCATGTGAGACCCCTTTTACTGGCAAGGGACATCTCACTGCAGCAATTACCTGGCTTGGGAAGCATCATTTTTTCCCACATGCTTCATAGAACCAAGAAGCCCCACCCTGGAAAACTTCTTTGAACCTTCAGGGAGCATCACTGGGGACCTGTGGGTTTAGGTGTGCCAGACAAGTTAACCAAACCCAAATGGCACCGAAGAACCTCAGAAAATTAAATTGTTACCAGAACCACAGCAACTCGAG
>CABHPQ010134243.1:5284-20514 GCA_902168405.1 Peromyscus aztecus
CACACACACACACACACACACACACACACACACACACACACACACACTCAGACAAAAAGTTGAAGGACTCTTCTTTTTCCTTCTATCTCATTAGACCGTGGCTGAGGGCATGGGGTGCTAGTTTGAAGAAGACAGACACACCTTCCCAGTTCAGATGCACAGACAAGTACATGGTTATTAAAGACCCAGTGTTCTCTTCTAAGACTGAAGGTGTTAGCCTTATGTACTGGAGAACTTCCAACTTAGGTAATTACATTCTGCTCACTTCCCTTCCCCTAGCAACTTTTTCAAGTGAGCCCAGTATTATTTTTCACGTCTTTCCCTAACCTGCTGTGTAGTGTCAGATGAGCTGTTAACCAGCTGCCAGTCTTCACTCCATAATGGTGACTGCTTCACCGTATAATTTGTAACCATTCTCTGTGTGTGCTTTGGAATCTTTCAGGATAAAACTGCTACCCTAAAAATGCAAGAAATCATCATAATTTTAAAGGAACATTGGACAACTGTTTAGTTCAGTTAAATTCAGTTCAACATATTTAGAAAATACCTTATTTCGTGAAAGACCATAAAACTAGGTTAAAATATCCATGAAACATGCTATGAGATTATATGAAAAGGTATTTAAAGAAGGCAAACTATTTATCAACTATATGAATATTCTGCCAAAGAAAGGAATAGTAGGAAGAACAAATGCTTCAGACATTTTTATTTGAAAATACATCTGTCTTCATCAGATGGTAAAAATTTCCAATGTCACCCAAGAAAAACAGTGAACAGAAAAACTTGAACATTAAGTCAATGGGAAATGGAGGAGTGCCAACATTTACAGAGAAAGAGATCAGAGGAAAATACAATTTTTAACTTTTTCTTATTTTCATTGGGATAGAGAACTGCACATGTTCATCAACACACAGGCATGCATGTATATCATAGACTGCCCAAGGATACTAGTAGATAAGAACATAATTTTGGCAATACTGAAAGAGGTAACATGGCAAGACCAGGAGAGGTTACTGTATGTATTCAGACCTTTTGTAGTTTATTTGGTAGGGATCCGTCCAGTTAACATTTTCTTTGGCTTCATAGCCAGAATATTGTGGGAACAGGCAAAGCAGGCAGAGGGAGCTGAGAATATACGTCAGTGAAACAGCACTGGACTAACACATATGAAGCCTGGGTTCAATCTCGAGCACTGCAAGAGAAACAAACTGATGCTAACCTCTAAGGCTGAATTGATTTATTTTTGTTTGTTTTCTTTTGGTGTGCATACAGTGTATGCTTGTGTATATGTAGGCACACAGTAATGTAAAGGCCAGAGGGTGCTCTTGGGTGTCTCTCTGTATTGTTTTCTATCTTATTTTTTGAGACAGGGCCTCTCACTGGGCCTGGAGCTCACTGACTGGCTATGGTGACTGTAGTGGGAGCTGTAAGGATCTTCCTTTCTTCAACCGACCCCTAGTGCTTGGGTTACAGATGCACACCACCACTTTCTGCGAGTACTGGATATTCAAATCCATGTCTTCATGTATACACCAGCCAACACTTTACCCACTAACCAGCTCTCCAGCTCTGTTGCTTGTTTTTATAAATATATTCTTTGTTGAGTATAACATGTAGCCAATACAGAACAACTACCACTTTTAAGATCATACTGATAAACTTAGTTATAACTCTGGTTTGACTGGTCTTATTTTTAAACAGGTTTTTATTTAAGGGAAAAATGCCCAATCATATTATTTGTTGGGATGTGATTCAGCATCCTTTATTAATCCAGACTACATAATTAGACCCCAAAGATACATTTCATGAAACCATTTTTCATCAACTCTGAAGTGATCATTTAAAGACTATATTTCTACAGGTCCAAATTCCTTACACATTTTTTTTCCTGTAGTAATAAGAAGGGCTTCTGAACCAGAAATAAAAACTACATGTTCTTGAACACAATTTTAGCTCTGGTTATATTAGCTGCGCTACACTCTGGCTAGAGTAAACCACAAAATCTCACACTAGCTTTGTTCCAAACACATATATCTGAGGTGCTCTTGTGTTTAGAAAATAAACAACTACCTATTACTACAGCAAAGCTTACTCATCCCCTACCTACAGGGAGAAGTACTTTGTCAACCAACCTGCATATTCAGGACACATGTAGGAAGCACCAGCAAGGAGAAGCACAAACTGGATTTCATTAAGACCAAAATTCAAGGATTATACAGAATGCTGTAAATAACTGACTGTCTAGAAAGTAGCAAGTATTACTGACTTTTTTTTTTTTTCAAGACAAGGTTTCTCTGTATAGCCCTAGCTGCCCTGGAACTCACTCTGTAAAACAGGCTGCCCTTGAACTCATAGAGCTCTACCTGCCTCTGCCTCCTGAATGCTGGGATTGTACCACCACCCTGATTTTCCTTGATAATAATAGCTGTGTTCTACTAGTGCCAACCCTGAAAAATAGCTGTAAACCAGAATATAAGACAGAAAAAAAACAGCAGGGGGAAAATAACCATGAGAGGCAGTAAGGGGTGTAATATATCCAAAGATTTTTAGAAGGAGTAAAAAAAAAAGTTATTGAAGTGAATGAACTTAGAACAAGAGAAGATATGGGGAAAGCCCAGTTAAGTATCGCAATAGGCTGTAAACTAGACACATTAGACAAACTCAACAACTCAAATTTTAATAATTGCCTAAATCATCCAAAGTTGAGGTGGCAAATTTAGATGCTTGCAAGTGACAATTAAGGTTAAGATAGTAGCTACAATAATTCGGAGGAAGGCAGAGAACATGTAAAGATGTTGGCTGCACGCTGCATCAAACACTTTATGTTCTCTTCACACAGATTCACTTACCACCCTGATTCAATGTTTGGGAAAACAAGGAACGAAGGAAAGGTGCCAGAACAAGTCTTGCATATATAAAACATCTGAACCACTAGTACAAAGCAGGTCTGCATCACACTCTCTCTTAAAACACTTAAAACTTCGCTCTCACACTTGTTCACTCTCGACCCCACTCCTGCTTTCATTCTGAACTGTATGTTATAGACTAACCAGAATGTAATTCACCCCTAGTGATGTCAGCCAGCTCCTAAAGCAGGACTCAAAATAGAAAGGGTAAACATATAAAATTTTCAAAGGAGCAAAAAAAATTCTGATTGATCCATGTGGCATAGTAGAAGCCATCATCCCATGGCATATAAAGCAGGAAGATCTCCCATGAAATTGAGGCCAGCATGGTATAAGTTTCAGCCAGCCAATGACTACATAACATAGTAAGGTTCTATCTCAGGGGTTGGGGTGAGGGATTCTGACATGGAGTCCTAGGAAGGGGACATGAAAAATGATAGGTTTTGAGTTTCAAATGCTGGCATTCCTATTCACAGGATGAGTTTTAAAGAGTAGCCCAGTATTTACTGGGCACAAATAAAAGCAAGTAGGTGGGCTGAGTCATACCTATTTCCCCCTTAAAGTAGTAGTAGCTGTAGTTCAGAAACTGAGATACTTCCAGTAAAAGTGTAAGAAATCTAAGGCAATTGAAGTAATAGACTTGCTAACAAACTTTTGGCACTACCTACTGTTTTAATAAATTGCTATGCTGCCAATCATCATTGGTTAATCCCATTTAGTAATTACTAATACAATCAACAACCTTGGCTCCAGATTTTTACTTATCTGTGTAATTTTTTAAATTGGTTTATAAGTTCTAAACATATTAATTTAGTACACAATGAGCCCAGGAAAAAACATTTTTACTTCAGTTTCCCAAGTTGTAAAATGAAGAAACTGGTCTAGAATATTTTGTAACAGGGGAGGGAGGAGGGAAGAGAGGGGGATCCATGGTTGGTATGTAAAATAAATAAAAAATTTCTTAATAAAAAATATGAAGAATTATGATTTGTTATTTCCTAAGACAAATATATCAAGAGCTCAATTTTAAAACAAAATGATCTGCCTACAATGAAAATGTGTTTAAAATTTTTCTATAATTTTACTATGTCAGTTACTAATAAATGATATAAAAAACTTAAAAGCTGTTTTTTATCCACTTTCCCTCTTTACTCTTGCCCTTTATGATTCTTGTTTATGTCTTTTCAAATTCACTCTCACAGCCTGAGACAGTTTCCCTCTTCAATTAGTTAGAGATAACTATAAGATGCACTTAAGGATTTAGTATTGTCAAATGAGTTTGGCAGCATGAAAATGAATGTGGTAGCTTAGACTAGACCAGTCCTCTCCCTAAGAATTATGCATGCTCAGGGTGCCAGCCCATACTCAGATGTGATTACATAAAGCAGATGCATTGGCTTTCTCCATGTGCATTAATTTAGACTTCCAGGCCACATTTAGGAACTCTGAAGTACATAATAGGATAGGAAGCACTGGGCATGAAACTAAATTCCTCATAAGGAAGGTATGTGCATGAGCAGTGTACAGGAGAGAAAAGTTATCCTGCATCAAGGAAACTTCTCTTTGCAACAGATGGAGACCATTACAGAAAACCACAATGAATCAAAATGCAGAACTGTGGAGCCCCATCTCAACAGATATATCTACAATACAATTCCTGCACCTAAGGGTCAGGGATCATTGCTAAAGCAAGGGAAAAAAGGTTGTAAGATCCAGAGGATCAGGGAGCTTGCTAAGTGATTATGTCTCAGTAATGTCAGAAGCTACACCAATAAAGTCTCACCAACACCACTACCCAACTGTGAGCTGAACAAGTACAGCAATCATAGATATTCTAATGTGGATGGTGGAAGGTAGGAGGCCTCAACCCTTCATAAAGAACTACAGACAATTAAGGAAGGCTGAGAGTGGAAATAGACTTCCCCCAGGGAAGAACATACCAACTGGTTATTCAATAACAAATGGTCAAGCTCTGAAAACATACATAAAAGTAACATTATACAGGCTTTGCAGGCTATATTTCTGTATTTACATCAAGTGTTGTTGTATGTAACAAAAAAACAGTGAAATGAACAAAAGAAGGCATGAACTGGAAAAAGTGCCAGGAGGGCTATGACGGTTTAAAGGGAGGGAAGCAAAGGAGGGAAATCATATAATTGTATTATAATCTCAAGAAATAAAATAAGTGCTTTTATTTTTTATTTAATTATAAAAAAGAATACACTTAAGATGAATTTTTTAAAAAGGAGTTGCTAAAATGCTATTTATTGTTTGAAATATACTTATCACATGAGATTTTAGTGAGTAGCAAAGAGGTAATCAAGGGGAAAATTCTCATTTCACAGCTCCCCAAAAAATAGGACTAAACTTTCAGTTTATAACAACAGGCAAGAAAATGTGGACTTATTGAAAGCAGTATTTGTGCAGCTACTAAGCTTAGCACTTATTAAAGAAAATTATGATGTCACCATATTATGTTCTCACTGTGGTCATAACTAAATTTTTTAAAGGGTCATACTTAATACTACTGATGTAAAATATTCTAATCTTCCAAAAATAAAGTAGCAATTATAAAATAGAGAACTAGTTCCACAGAAACATTTATTCATAAAAAAAAATGTTGGCTGAGGACATGCCTCAGTGAGAAAGTGTTTGCAGGGCAAGCACACTAACCACAAGTATGAGAAATTGAATTCAGACCCCTAGAGTCCATGCAGAGCTGGACCCTGAAGTGTGCATCTATAACTCCAGTACTCCTACAGTGAGATGGAAGGCAGAGACAGGAGAATCCCTCGGAGCTGCAGACAGCTAGCCTGGCAGACACAGTGGTGGAAAACAAGAGACCTTGCCTCAAACAAGGTGAAGGGGAGGACCAACAACCAAGATTGTCTTCTAACCTACACACACACCAAGCATACATGCAGCTATGCTCACACACATAAACCCACATGCACAAACACACATGAAACTAATAGGAAATGTTAATCAAAAAGAGTCAATAGAAAAAAAACTAAAGCTAACTTGACTATGTCTACTCACTCACAAAGCCCTTTTGTAGATAGTCAGTAATATTACAAACTTTGTCAGGTAGAAGAAAAGCTTATGATTTACCACGAGTCTAATGTAGAGAAGTTCCAAACACAGGATGAGAGTTTACATATACAATATATGTATTTAATATTCCTGGCAATATTCTTAAGTATAATTTTGTCACTCAGTCTAGTGTGGTAAACAAAAGTTAGGACTGTAACAAATAACACTGTTTAAACAAAGGAAATCCTGAACATAAATGTAAAGCAAATACTACATTATACATTGAAGAATCACTGATAGCACATAGCAGTGGTTCTCAACTTGGGGGCCACACCCTCTTTGGGACCACATATCAAGTATCCTGCATATCAGATATTTACATTAAAATTCATAACAGTAGCAAAATTACAGTCATGAAGTAGCAATGAAATAATTTTATAGTTGGGGGTCACCCCAATATGAGAAACTGTATTAAAGGGTTGCAGCATTATGAAGGTTGAAGACCACTGTCACACAGGATTATAATGTTGGGTATAGTGTGGCTGTACAGTAAATCAAGCACACTAAACACAAGTTAATGAACATACAAGAAGTATCTGAGAACACATATCATAGATGAGAACCACGGTTATTTATTTAGTGCTCACCAACACTCAAGCATTTTACCAAGTACTTACATATAGTACCCCACTTAATTCACATAATAAGGCAATAAAACTGATATTGTTTTCCTTACTTTTACAGCTAAGACAAAAATGAAATAGGGAAAGTGAGGAAACTTTCTTAAAACCAGCTAATTAATTATCAAAAAGCCATGGTATTAAAATATAGCTGTTGGCATTGATTTTCTTAAGTACACTACCACACAGCCCCATTATTATGTACTACTTGTTTTCAAAACTCCCACATTTTTCCAAATTTTTCTACCCAAAAGGACTTCAAGTTCACCTGGTGAGCCACAATAACTATTATATATAGATATATATTAGATATATATATTATATGTATATTATATATACTATACACACACTATACACACACTATACACACACACAATGTTGGAGCCCACCGGCTTTACAGAGCAGGACCACATAAGGGGATGACTGGACCACGGGCATGATGGAAGGATCTGCACTTGGTTGTATCTAGCAAGGGGGAGGACTTTTGCCCCTCCCCTTGGCATTGTTATAAATAGCCCTTTTGAATAAAGTTCTGGGCTGGTGGGTTTTGATCCAGGCCCTCCCAAGGATAGGTTATCCTGTGTTTCTGTCTTTCCTCTCATCATCTAGGTATCTCTTTCTATCACTAAATATTTCCCACTCCTCCCTGCTCAAGAGTACCCTGGTCGTAACATTGGGGGCCGGTCTCCCCACTGTGTGTGTGTGTGTGTGTGTGTGTGTGTGTGTGTGTGTGTGTGTGTGTGTGTGTATGTGTAGAGAAAGAGTCATTATATATTCCTGGCAGGCCTGGAACTCATTATATAGACCAAATTGGCCTTGAATGCATTGCCTGACAAATGTTGGGATCTTGATTAAAACTTTCATTGTCATACTTAATATTGCTCTGTGTATTACTGTTTAAACTATAAATAAATTGGTCAAAAGATGTCTTTTTTACAGTTTCTCATTCAGTTTTCATCAGACAATAACAAATGACGAGCAATAGTCAGCTTGGGTTTATTTGAAAAAGTTTATTTGTGGAATATAGACCATACCACAGCCAAAGAAAATTCAACCAAAAGTTCTACTAGCACAGGCCAATACAACACACTATGCTCCCAAGGGTGGCACTGAGGTGTGAGGGCATAATTGTCGCTTATCTGTCCCCACTGAATAGAGCTGCCAACATCTCAGACTCAATCTCTACAACTCAGAAACCACCAGTTTGACAGCACAAATCTGTTTCTCAATTCAGTACACATATTGTCCAGCCAGCACAATCGGAACTTCAAACCACCCCTAGCACTCTTCCTTTCAATAAGTTGTCATATCAAATTGCCAAATCTGCACTCTGCACAGCATTTATTTTTGGTTTTGAACTTAGTCACCTGAATATATATACTGCACTTAAAGAGCTCAGAAGACTAAGGTTAAAGAGCCTGTCTTTCTGTTTCATGTTCAAATTACTACATTTGTCACACAAACAGCAAGTTGTAATAGATGTTAGGTGAACGTCAGCAGATAGGACCTCAAAGAATTAATTCCTATTAATTATATTTGTTGTATCTTCAAAGAATAATAAAAAAGAACTTTTCATATGACAAAGTCTTTTATGCAGAATATCTTAAGGGATGCGTCATTTGAGTAAGAGATTATTAAGGTAGCTTACCAATGGTACCTTTCAAATTGTTTATTTTTTTAAATGAAAAACTTCCTAGAAGACCCTAGAATTCTTAAAGAGAACACTGAACAATTGAACTCAACTAAAATTATTCATGTACTGATCATTCTACTCCACAGAGACAATTAGTGGGGAACATTATAGGCTGATGGGAACAGCATATGTGTGGCTTTCTCTGTCATCTAATATAGAACCTACACTGCTAAATGATAAATAACTACCTGATTGCTATCATGTCAATTTGATAGAACTTAAGTTGCTACCTCTAGGATTTACACAACCAGTCAACTTTAAATCTTTATTCTGTAGACTTATTGGTGTTTTCAGAATTTTATTACCCCTTACCTTTAATGTTGGGGTCACATTGAATGGGTAAGCCTCCCCAAAAGAGTCAATTAATAAATAACCAAGATTATCTTTTATTTATAAAGTCACTAATACTTATGTGAAACCTGTCAGGTTTTTGGCACTGTGGTCAGTCATCAAATTATATAACAAGCATCTTGATCCTAATACTAAGCCTAAGAGGTGGTTGCTATCTCAATTCCATGATAAATTGCCTTAGGAGGAACAGAGAATGGTACTAACTGATAAAGCCAAAGTGTAATCCCTGCACACCATACTGCTGACTCATTTATTTGCTAAGTGTTACCAAAAATGGAAGCACTGGAATAATGTACTGCTTACAAAACAAATAAATGTAATTCATCAAACATCAAATGTATTTGGAAATCTTTCTACATTATACACAATCCTCATGTAACATAACATGTAATTTGTTATTGCCTTGATAGCTCTACGCGGATAAGCTATTGTGCCATGAGAAGTTAAGCAATGCCCTCTGACCAGGATCAAGGGGAAAGACCTTAAACAGACCTTTTGCTCGATTTCCCTCAAGGGACATGGGAGCTTACCAAAAGACCATCATTAGTCTGTAGCCCTGTTCCTCTATTCACCTGGGGACAATGCACCCAGCATGCTATATTCTGCATTATTTGTGGGTCTGTGTTTTTCCTCCTAAACTTCTTAGTATAGGACCACAGAGAACTAGAAAGAAAATAATCATCAAGCATTTAACATAAACAGAATAGGAATGGTAAAAGAAGGGTTAATCACCATATAATGGAAAACACAGTTTTTGTTGCTGCTGAATCCGGAACACATTTTTGGGGAGGTGAAGCTATTTCTAGGTAGAAAAACTATTGCAATTAGGCAATTATGGGTGATGATTTTACAAAAATATGTAATTTAAGCCAATTTGGTCTCTGGGCATTAAGATATTTGAACAAGAACAGTAAGAGGAACTGAGATAGTTTGAATCTCATGCAACATGTAAGAGTTACATGGGTTATAATGGAAATGTTTTGAGCATTATTTGTTGATTCTTTGAATTTTATTGATGAATATAATGCATTTTCATCATTCTACCTCCAACAGTGGCCTGCAACTCCTCCTGCTTCCAAACACATCCATCCAATGTCATTGTCACAAAGGAAATTATTGAAGGTGTTATACATTAGAGTTATTTACCAATAGGATATTTTCTATATTGTGACTCTACAAAAATCTTCAAATGATATACAATTTTAAATTCAGTTTGGAGAGGCAAAATAATTGTTAACAAAAAATACAGCTATTTCAACTTGTAAAAATAAAACTTTCTACTTGAGCCTTGAGTAAAATGATGACATTATTTGGTACAGCACATACAGGAGATTTATTAATATATTTAACATTAATATTTTCTCAAAGTATCTGAAATATATGATCATATATGGGAAGGAGACTAGCGTGTTTTCTGGCAACACCACTAGAAGCAGAGAGCTCTTGAAGACAGAAAAGAGTTTTTGGTGGGGAAGCCTGAAGCTGCTTTCTGTCCTATCCATCCACAAATGAAAAAACTACAGATTTGCTGCTGTGTTCCATATATCTGCTGTGCAGTGTAAAATAGTGTTTTCTTTAATAAGAAGCTTCAAAAAGCCCTGGGATTCCTCTCCTTTGTTTGCACAGCCTGCAAGTTTTCATCGAAAGTTTTTACACTGTTTTAAAAATTCTCCAATTTTGTTTCTAAATTAGCTAGAAGATAATCATAAAATTTTTCTTGGCTTACTGTTTTAGTTACATAGAAACGGCAAAGCAAGAAACACATAGAGAAATTCCTAAGATTTCAATAAATGATATTATTCCAAGTGACCAACATGTTTTTCCTCCTTTTTCTTTGTTAAAAAAAAAGTCTGAAGTAGGTACAAAGAAATGTTCTTTATATAGTCTCCATTCCCAGATGTAAATCTTACTATGAAGTGAGGAAGCTTGCAGGTAACATTTCATCTTTGTTTCATGGCAATTCTGACAATACAGTATGGGGGAAACATGAAGCAGTGAAATAATCGGAGAAATAAATGAAGTTTATTCTCCCCAAAGGAGTGAAAATGGCAAGCAGATATTCCGTGTGGTGGCTGAGCTAGACATGAAACTTACATAACGAATATATTAATGAATCTAAAGTGCACTTTCTTCAGTTTGTTCAAAGGGGAATCTTAAACTTCTAAGCTTCCATTCATTTTTCTCACTAAAACAAGTGTATGAATGACTTGGGGGCCTGCATAAGAAACACAAATAGCTGATCCTCTTATATTAATTATGCAACTACAATGAAGAATATAAACTTCTTATTCACAATATGATGGGCCTGAGATGGTAAGCAATGATAAATGCATATATGAATGCATTTATATATGAATGCCATGGTCCAAGCTTGTCTCTCTTTACCTTAATCCAACCCAGTGTTCTCTGAAGAAAATAACAGACACTTTGACACACCCTTGCCATGGCTCCTTGGTACAATTTGTTGACAAACACTGATCTAAGGATTTGGTCTGACATTTTGTAATCAGTTGTACATTCTTGTATGATTCAGTTTGTTAACAGCAATATTGAGCTAGTTATATGAAAACCATGGATACTCCCTCAGTAGTGAGAATGCAGAAACATGCTGCTCTGCACATGCTACCTACTCCACCCTTAAGGGTGGATGTGGGTCAGTACTTGCCCTGTAATGCTCTTAACAGTTCATTCCAATTGTTACATTACAAAGCAGTCATTTAGATAAATTAAAGGCCAACCTGATTTACATAGTAAGTTCCAGGTCAACTTGAGTATCCAATACTATCAATATTCTGTTTCAAAACAACTAACCTACAAATTTCTCATATGTTCTGATTTGGTAAGACCAAGCATTGTACAATGGTATGGATATTTAAAATACTCCTTTCTTTTTATTACACTTATTTGTCTAAAGTAAGAACACTGACTGTGGTAGTTTGAATGTAATTGGTCCCCATAGGCTCATAGGGAGTGGCACTATTGGGAAGTATGGCCTTGTTGAGGTACATGTGGCTTTGTTGGAAGAAGTTTGTCACTATGGGAGTGGGCTTTAAGGTTTCCTATACTCAAAATACCTGCAGTGTCTCAGTTTACTTCCTGTTGCCTGGTGCAAGATATAGAACTCTCAGCTACCTCTCCAGCACCATGTCTGCCTCAGGCCACCATGTCATACCATAACAATAATGGACTAAACCTCTGAAAGTGTAAGCCAGCACCAATTTAATGTTTTTCCTTATAAGAGTTGTCATGGTCATGGTATCTCTTCATAGCAATAGAAACCTAACTAAGACACTGACTTCCCATAACATTGGTGCTGTGGGAGTCCTTCCTTTTATTGCTACACTGCAAACCCACCAGCATCAAGGATCTCCAGGTGAAATTTACAATCTGTAAATGCAGAGTAAAACTGTTGAAATTTGTGATCGAATTTATATCCTTTTAAACAGAATTATCTTCTTTTGTAACATATTCTAATTGTGGATTTCATCTTATTGAATCAAAAAAGATATTTATTTTCTGGTATTAACACTGTAAGAACAATTTTGTTGAGCACTGATCACTTGGCAGTCTTGGAAGCCTTCAACATCAAGGAACCAAGGAGTGCAACCCAAGAGAAAAAGAACTGCTCAGTTACAAGGCTCTCCACGGGGGAATCTTGCAAAGATACCTCACTGAAATGTCCGTGGTCACCTAAATCTAAAGGAGATCACAATTACACACAACAAAAGGCTCTATGATGTCATCCCTCTTCCTTAAAGAGAAAATAGCTCAGGCATACTTTATAAGAATGACATAATATTTACCTCCATGTAATGCTTTTCAATCTTTTTCTCAATGTAACTTCCTATATTCTTAAAAATGAACATCAGTTACCATTTAATTTCTCCTCATAAACTATGGTCATTCTTTACTTGTAAACATTGGCAATCATGGAGATATGTCTGCAGGGCTTATTTGCTGTGGAGTTACCTTCTGTACCATTGAATGGTTCCAAACTGCCATGTTTTTTCACTTCTCATGTATGTATATATGTATGTATTTGTCTATGTATGGATGGGATGGATGGGTAGATAATGTGTTTATGTATATTTTAAAAATCATTTATCTCCCTCCTCCCTTGTTGTCAAGCTGTCAGTCAGTTGTCATGTTTTACTTCTGTCAGTGAGCCTGCCTTTCTCACACTGCTAGTCAGCTGTCAGCTGACATATCAGATAAACAAAACCTCTGAAACTGAATTAGCAATTGGTGCTCGGTGGTATTGCTGAAACTTGGATATATGAAATAGAATTCTTCTCTAACTATACATATATATGTATATATATGTATATATGTATATATATGTATATATATATATATATCCAGGAATGTAATAGCCAGAATATTTCATCCAAATACTAATGTAGGGTGTGTGTGTGTGTGTGTGTATGTGTGTGTGTGTGTGTGTGTGTGTGTGTGTGTGTGTGTGTGTGTATGTGTGTGTAGTGGGGGAAAGTAAAGAGAGGTATGTGTGTATAGAGAGTAAAGAAAGGAGGGAGACAAAGAGAGAGGAGGAGAAGGAGGGAGGGAGGGAGAGGGAGAAGGGACCAAAGAAACAGAAAAAGACACAAAGTGATATTTCATCAAACTTGAATCCTAAATTACTGTCTACCAGAAAAACACAGACAGAACTTTTCTGCCAGTCTTCCAGGTGGACTATTCCCAGATCATTGGTTAGGACCCAACCATTCCCTTTAGCCCATCACCATTTCCTTAGTAACTCCCAACACACCTGCAGAAACAATCTCTACTATGGGACCCATAGTCAGTTGGCAGTGACTCAGACTAGGCAACAACAACCAAACAGTGGAACAACCACCTACTAAAGGCAATACCAGATACAACACCAAGTATACTTCAAATGTTCAAACTCCAGATGCCTAGACTGCAGAGCAAAGACACAAACATGAAAAAGCAAGACATTATACCTCCTACAACAACCAACAACCTTGATGGAATAGGCCTTGAGAAAAGCAATTTAGCTTAAGCACAAGACAGTGACTGCACAATAGCAATTATAAATACATTCAAGGACCTTAAAGAGGGTATAAATAAATGCCTTGACAGTTGAAGGAATTAATGAAAACAATTCAAGGCACGAATGTAGAATTTAACAGAAAAATAGAATCATGAAGAAAAATACAAACTTAAATACAACTCTAAATAAAAAATTCAGGATGTCAAGTATCAAGTACAGAGGTAAGCCTCACAATCAGATTAAAAGACAGATATGTGAATTTCAGGTCTTGAAAACAAAGTAGAAGAAACGGGTAGCTCACTCAAGGAAAATGTGAAATATGAAAAATTCCAGGCAAAAAAAAATCTAAGAAATCTTGAAGACTATGGAAGATATACTGGTGTAAAAGTGGCACAAATGTTATACCAGTAATCAACAACTTTGGGGTTGAATTTAAGGGGCCAAGAATATGATAATAGATATGCTGTGGGATGGTCTGTATGTCAATTGGTCAAAAAATAAAACACTGATTGGCCAGTGGCCAGGCAGGAAGTATAGGTGGGACTAACAGAGAGGAGAATTGAGAGAACAGGAAGCTGAGTGAGAGAGACACTGCCAGTCACCGCCATGACAAGCAGCACGTGAAGACGCCTGTAAGCCATGAGCCACGTGGCAAGGTATAGATTTATAGAAATGGATTAATTTAAGATGTAAGAACTAGATAGCTAGAAGCCTGAGCCATTAGACCAAACAGTTTAAATAATATAAGTGTCTGTGTGTTTATTTTATAAGTGGGCTGTCCGACTGCCAGGGTTTGGTGGGACCAGAGAGAAAACTCTCCAGCTACATAGATAGGTCATGGGCCATAGAGTTAAACCTAATACATTATTCTGCTGAAGGAGCACAGCAATAAAATGACATCCACAGATCAATACATTGCTCAGACCTCATCATAGAATGTACTTCTTACAATAGGTGGAAATTAACACAGAGACCCACAACTGTACAATCTTCAGGTAGTGAAAGACTTTGGAGCATACAGCCCTAAATGGAATGTCTTTATCAAACCCTTCCCCTCAAAACTCAAGGACCTATGGGCTAGAAGAGAGGGAAAGATTATAAGAACCAGAAGTGGTGGATAACTTCAAGGAAATAGCATCCTTCAGACACAACAGAATTTTTATACACACACACACACACACACATACACTAAAAGATTTTGACAGCACACAAGTTCAAACCAGAATAAAATTTCAGCATGGAAAAGGGAGTAGACACAAAGTCCTACTCCTTACCAAGAAGCTATTTCCAATTGATAACCTGCTGGAAAAAGGAAAATGAATATATTAACCATATTCCATGGGATACTAGTGTTTTTTGTTTTGTTTGGGTATTTATTTATTTATATATTTATTTATTCTCTCATTAATTTTTATCTTGGTGGTTTTTATTTGTTTTGATTCTTTCTTTTTGAGAAAGAGAGACAAAGAGAGAACATGAAATTCAGGAAAGATCTGAGAGACATAGGGGGAAGGTAAATAATGTGATCAAACTATATTATATAAAAACTTTTT
>CABHPQ010134244.1:0-15077 GCA_902168405.1 Peromyscus aztecus
CCTTAGTTAGTGTCTCAACTGCTGTGATAAAACACTGTGACCAAACTCAACATGGGAAGGAAAGGCTTTATGTCTGTCTATAACTCTTAAGTTTACACTCCATTCCTGACGGAAGTTAGCAGGAACTTAGTAGGAGGAACTGAAGCAGAGGAACACGGCTTACTGGCTTATTTTCCGTGGCTTGCTTAGCCTACTTTATTATAGCGTCCAAGACTAGCTGCCAACAGGTGGCAATGCCCACAATGGGATGGACCCTCCCTCACCTATCATTAATCAAGACCACAAAAAAAATGTGTGGTGTGGGCCTTTTCTCAACTGCAATTCCCTCTTTCAAAATGACTCTACCATGTTTCAAGTTGACAAAACCTAACCAGCACAACACTCCATGGGAAAAAGAACTTGTCACCAAACCTGACAACCCGAGTTCCATCTCCGGAACCCACATTGTGGACAAAGGGAAGAGACTCCTGCAAGTTGTCCTCCGATGTTCCTATGCACAATGAATGTAAAATATTTAAGTGTAATCTATAATATTTCAAATTTCACAGTTCATAAGTATGACTTTTATCTTTCATGTGTTGAGGGAAATTTATTTTCCCACTAATTAAATGGAAATAACTATATTTGGAGAATGACTGTGACAGGTGGATGTAAATGACCTATCCTAGTGTCTGGGACATATGTTATAGTTAATTTGTATCTAGTGCCGGTTAAGATAAACTTGGTTAGTAGTTTTCCCTGCCCACCACTAGAAGTTCACTGTTGCCGTGTTGTGAGTCTAAAACTGTCTTTGTTGGGATCAATTTGGAACTCATATCAAGGCCAGAAAAACCCCATGATCTTATGCTCAGAAATAGGGGAAGTGAGACATCTAAAGATTACAGCGTGTGCTGACATTCAGTGAAATAATTAACGTGGACCGAGTGACAAAATGAGGCAACCAGTTTAAATGTCTGTTTGTTGAAGCGGTTATTAAAGTACATAATGTTAGAAAAATGTTCACATTTGCTGTCATGGCCTCAAATTCCAAGAGAAGGAAAATGTTTCCTTAAAGTAACACAAAGGAGAAAAAATTATATTAATCCAAGCTAAAATGATACATATGAAAAGAAATCAAAGTGCATTCGGCTACCTATTTACTTTTGATAGGTTTCCTTGAGACTTGTATCTGTGGCTTAATCTGAAAAATACGGTCACCAAATAACATTTTGTTTTCCTGTGTAATATTTGGGCCATTATCAACCCCACTGGACCTGTGAATTCTCTGGAGGGTATAAAATATACAAAACCTGAGGTCTAGCTCCTGAGACTGCCATTTGATCAGTCTCATATGTGGCCAAAATATTTATATCTTTTCTGAATGCCCCTAGGTTACTCTAATTCATTTCAGGGTTGAGTAACACAAGATGGACATATAGGTCCAACTGCCTGCATTCTATCACTGGCTTTTTTTGTCATGCTATGCAGCACACTTTATCATGTCTCTTAAGCCAATATTTAGTTTGTATGGTACATAATTCACTAAACACTGACTGGCACTAAGTTGATGCCTTGTAATGCTGTTTACTTATGAATAATTTTCAGAAAATCTGCTTGAGTAGACAGTCTTTCAGTGTTCCTTGTCACTGTATATGTTCCTTATTCTCTGAGAACCGTTAGACATGTTCAGTGGCTGGGAGCTAGCATTAAAATGCTTTCCTGTCTGCTGTTGCCAGCTATTCAGGCACAGTGAATGCTGTTTGGGTACATCGAGTGTTTAGCAACAGATATGATCTGTGTCACTGAGTCCCCATTCTGTATTTCATAAAACTCACAATGGATAACAATGCCATTCACTGTACTAAAAATGCTTCAAAACCTTTCAATCAATATACACTTATCAATGACAATTGAAATTCTTTTTTTTTTCCACATCAGATCATCCAGATCTCACAGCAGGTTTCATTGTAGGAAGATGTTCTGCAGCACATTTCCTTGGTGCCAGTGGCATTTCACAATGTGTAGTTGCTAAGCTTGGAGGTGAGCACTGTGAATGAGAATAGTGGGTGTGCTCTATCCTCATTAGATGACATTAACCAGTAGAACAATGGTCGCAAGAGATAACCTACATAACTCTGTAAGGCAGCTTCCATAATAAGCGAACAAAGTCTACCTTCAATGATTTGTTCTTGTGTTACCGTGACTGGCACCGCCACTCACCTAGTGCAGTTAACAGTCAGTGCTACGTTAACATTGCACCTTGCTGAGATTTCTGTCTGCTGCTGGTGGTCAGGGCCCAGGTCCAGTGTCTTAGGTTCTTGGCCACTTGTGCAAAGATTGAAAATACAGGTTCCTGCAGATTTGCAAACATGGCGACATGACTTTATTCAAGGTGAATCAAGAGTACAGATCAGAAAAGGACACACTGACCAAATTGACCTTGGGCCACATGAATGAGAGTCCTCAAAGACCAGTTACTGTGTGGAACTTCCTTTTATGGGGTTCAAGAGGCAGAAAAGTTTGGTTATTTAGGGACACACAGAAGGTAGTACTCTGTGGTGGTTAATAGATTAGGGCATGTAATTATTTTTCTTCTGTGAATGTCCTCTCCCATAATGCATCTGGTTTTAATTATATGAGGGCCCAGTTACCATAAGCAGTTTTGCCTTACTGCACATGTACCTTAAACCAGGTCATGCTGGATCAGTCTTTCTATTCTTCATACCTGGATACACTGGATAGGAATATACTTGAACAGAAACTATCTAACTGATTCTTGTGAGGGGCATAGAGGCCTGGGGCGGTACCTGCAGCCTGATTCAGATGGTGGTCTGAGATGTTCTTAAGGTTGCTAGATAGATTGATTGGAGAAGGGGGTATGTGTGCACATCTCACTCGGGTGAAGGAATGAGGCTGTCAAGTGGATTATTACAGAGGAGTGTGCATAACCAAAACCATAGAACTCCAGGTTGCTAAGCTGTTTCTGTGCCTGTCTACCTCATTTCCTCTAGATGCATGAACAGAAGATGATCAAATGAATACCAGAAAATAGTTAGTTGTAATTCCAAAGGCAGCTCCCACAAATGTGTTCTGAGAAATACTTTGGCCACACTGTCTGAGAAAAAAGCTGAGTTTTTCACACTATCTGCCTGATACCACAATAGGCAATGCACAAGCCCTAGAGAATCACATTCAGACATTACACATTATATCTAGACTTGCATTTCCCAAGCATAGTTGACCATAATATCTTTTATTTCGTAGAACTATTAAAATTTGGTGAAAGTTTTCTTCTATAAAGAGCGGCTTGGTAAATGCCTGAAAACACCTGTACTCATGGTTGATTTGTACAATAGAGAACACTCCACTTCTAGACAGATCCAAGCACCATGTTGCTTTCAAAGAGGCAGGGGCAGCCTGTCCATAGCTCTGGTTTCATCACATTTATTCTTTCCTCTGTTGAATGTGATGAGAATTCATTCTTCGTTACTGCAATGGCTGAAGTCCTTACTGCAAAGCGCTGATGGTCAGCTGACCTTCTGCTAATTACTTAGATCACAAAGGCTCACTGCTCATCTCCCTTTCTTCTTAGAAATGTGATTTTTTAAAATAATTCAAAATCATGTGCTGAAAGAGATGCATGGAAAACTTAATTAAGCCCAACCTCTGCCTTAGATTCATCTTTCAGACATGGAAGCGTATCACTGAAGAATTCAATCTTGTAATCAGTGGTGATGAGTGGACACAAGAAGCATGTGGTTGCCATCAACATAGTCTGATGAAAAACAAGGTTAGGCGTAATTATTTTTAAATAACTGAGAGGGCATTTACTGCTTGTTGAAATAGATATGAAAAATAGGGAATAAGCATATTAATAGTCTGCTAAGACATTGTTTTTATCATACCTAAAAAGATCACCCCTTTAAAAATATTGTGTATATATATATAAAATGACTTATTCTTTAATTCTTTTAAATGCATATGTGTGAGTACCTGCATGTGTATATGTGCACCATGTACATGCTTGGTGCCCAGGGAGACCAGAAGAGTGTGTTGAATCCACTGAAGTGGGAATCACAGACAGTTGTGAGTTGCCAGATATGGAAACTAGGAACCCAACCCATCCTGCACAATAGCAACAAGTGTTCTTAAATGTTGAGTCAATAAGAAGAAAAATAAATGAGCAAAATATTTAAATATACATTTCTCTAAAGAAGAAATATTACCTAAATAACACATGAAAATAAGTTGAACACCATTAATCAATCACTAGAGAACAGAAATCAAAACGCTATGAGGTATAACTACATGTATAATATAAGCATGTGTTTAAAAAGACTGACAATAAGTTAAATGCATAGCATGCAAATGCAACTTAAATAGTTATAAAAACAATGTAAAATATTAAGTAAAGAAGGAAATAAAATGCCATCACATTTTGTCCAAAATAGTATACACGGACTTCTAAAAGATAAGGATTAAATGAAACTTTCATATACTCCAGGGGACATACAAATACCTTTGAAACTCTGTTTGGCAATCCTGCATGCTGAAGCAGAAATGCATCCTGCAGCTTCATTATTGTGCTGTGTGTGCTCCTAGCAGGCACAAGTAAACATCCACACTAAAAGTCACTCAGAAAAATAGTACTCGTGGTTACTTTGCCCACAATAGGAAAAATATCAGGATGGTTAATCTTGGTTGTCAAGTTGATTGGATCAGTAATCAATTAAGGGATGTGGCTCTGGGTGGGTCCATAAGGCTAACTCCCGGAAGGATCAACCAAGGGTAGAGCAGGCAGCATCCTGTCAGAAGCCCAGATATAGAGGTCTAAGGGAAGAGCTATGATGCTTGCCTGCCTGCCCTTGCCCCTTCTGGAAAGGAAGCTACCATGTTGGTTCTTCTGTTGCTACCCACTCACATCAAGGTGCAGACTCATCAGCCTTCTAATGTGAAATGAAGAACAGAGATCTCCAGGAATCCTCTAGGCCCCAGCTCACAACGGGAGTGCTGAGGTTGGGTCATGGACTGAACAGTTACTAGTTTCCCATCCCCTCTAGTGTACAGACAGCCATTGAAGGACTAATCAGCTTCTATCATGAGAGTCAATCTAATAAATCTCTTTAGTACATATCCGTTCAATCGGTTCTGTTCCTACTGGGAGTCCCGATGAGTACCCCCGCCTATCGCAAACAAAAGACAATACTGTATATTCACAAAATAGAATAATATCCAACAACAAGGAAAACATTTATCTCATGACAGTTTAAATGAATCTGACAGACCTGATGTTGAGTAAAAGAAGCCATGCAGAAAAGGATATCGAGGGTTGGTTGATTTAGTCCTGAGTGTGTCTAAACCTCAGGCACAGAAATCAGAGTTCAGAGTCTGCTCATTTCCCCAAGAGAACGGTGCCTGAAAGGGTGCAGGGACACTTGTGAAACTGTGATCTGCTATACTTTAGGTTAGGATTACACTGGTGTCATACACTTGAGAAACACAATGACTAATGTACCTCAGATTCGTCACTTCATGAATGTAAGTTGTCATGTTGACAAAAATTAAGTTTCTTTTAGTTCACAGTAGAGAGCCAGTCAGAACAAAAATGAAGGATAAAACAAAATACTACATTAAATGTTGCATTAAATTCCATGAACATTATGGCCAAATAATAACCATATTCACTTACGTATTTACTTGTGTATGAGTATGTGTGTGTGTGTGTATGTGTGTGTGTGTGTGTGTGTGTGTGTGTGTGTGTGTGTATACACATGCCAAGTTACACACATGGATGTCAGAGAACAATTTTCAGGAGATGGTTTTCTCCTTTTACCATGTGAATCCTGGGATTAAACTCAGGTCATCAGGTTTGATGGTGAGTATTTTTACCTGCTGAGCTATCTTGCCAGACCAAGAATAACTTTTAAAGCAGTTATGTGTGAATGCAGTGCATAAACAGATGATATGTATAAATGTAACAATATTTCAAGTGAAAAATTGAAGACTTTGAGCATCTAATTTTTAAATATTTCTATTATGTTATTTTTAGAGATAAAATAACAGTAAAATTTATCCTCCCACACACTTCAAAAATGTAAGCACTGTGTACACTGAATTGGAGAAGTAAGTTAAAAATAAAACTCTCTGCTTCAGAAATGTAAGGAGTTTATAAATTAAGTTTAAAAAAATAAGCTTTTAGCATTTATCTGGTGAGCAATTCAGTTTCAGGAATTATAAGTGTGTATATAATGATATAATTAATTATATTCTGTGTCTCAACTTTTTCATCATTACAAGATATTTGTCATACTCCAGTGTAACCATGTATGTACGTGGAAAATGTCTTGATTTAATCAATCTGAGTCATTGCTGTAATTTAAGTGTGAAATACACCCCCCCCCCAGGCTCACATGTATGAACCTTGGGATCCAATTGGTGATGCTATTTGGGACTATTATGGGAGTTCTAGGAGCAAAAGCCTCTCTGGGAACAGGCTATGAAACTTTCTAGTCCCCATTTGCTCTTTGCTTCCTCAGTGCAAATGCGAAGTGACCCAGGCTCTCTTCAGTCACACCTAGCCCCAGATGTAGTATCGATGCCGATCAGATGTTAAGAGTACTCATCCATTTTGCTGTGGGATTTTATAGTCAGCTACTCAGAAAGGTCTTTGAGGCTTCCTCCATCCAAAAAATCAGTAGGAGCGGTGTTTCTTCATCATTGAACCCTTGAGCTATCAAGATTGCCTTATGAGATAAAGCTTTGACATCAAAGACTCTAAACCCTTGCCCAAGCGTTTAGTGAGGCTGTCTCCTTGCCTTTGTAGAAATGTCTATCAAACAAATAGGCATCTTCTTGCCCTCACCCACATTCAGCTAACTAGACTCAGTTTCTAAGTTATCCACTCAAGTATGGACATGTAAGGTAGAGTGCAGTGCTCAGCAAGAACCCTTGTGATATAATGTAGGAAGAAAGTGTATTAGTAAGGGAGCCTGGATAGTTGAGTCTTTGTTGTGGAAAGATATTAGATAGTAAAAAGACATAATTGTAAAATATTTAGGCTTAAAAGTCTACGGTGACCCAAGAACATAGTAAGCAAGCATCGCCTTCCCAGAATGTCAAAATCATGTTGTGTTTTTTCTTTTAATAGAAGGGAATAGAAATTAAAGTACTGGGATTTATTTCTATCTAGTTCAACACAGGGACTGAGCTGTAGCAAGAACCAGGAAGAATGTGTAATAAAGTCCTACGGAGAGTAAAAGTTAGAAGGAAGAAAAGGAAATTCTCCATTAAGGTAAAATTGTGCTATCATGGAGCATCCTCTACATAGCTTAGCATCATTCAGTTCAAAGAATCTATTAGATTGCTTCATTGAAGAATTAAGGCTCATTTAGGTCCTGAGCCACAACTCTTTTATCAACTAAAACTAGAGCTTAAAATCTTCCACTCTTTTTAGTGACCACATTGCAAGGAAAAACCATCAAACCTGAGAGGAGCTGAGGGATACTCATGGCTACACTCTGGCCAGTGTCAGGAAATACAGCCTACAGTAACTGAGTTCTATGTGCCATGTGAGTCAAGAGAGCGAAGTTCCATCTTCCTCTAGGAAAAGGAGTGGAGTCATGTTAGAAATGTGGCCTCAAAAGCCAGAACACAGCAGTATGCTGCCCATCCAGGAACATTTCTGTAAAGTCTAGAGCACCTAGTGTCTTACTACCAGTACTATTGGTGCCCTTATACTGATGCCCCAGTTAGAACTCTAAATACTTCCCCTATACGAGATCAAATGTTTAGGACCTTAGAACTCAAGACAATGAAAAACTTAAGGAAAATAAGGTAAAAACAAGATATAGTATCTTTACCTGTGTTCAGAAAGGCATATTACAGAATATTTGAGCATATTATTTTTTTACTTGGGTACAGAAATAAAAGACATTGTGAAATGAAGTGAAAGGAAATAATTAGAAGAAATTCTACAAAATACAACTGGAATCAATACAAATTATAGGGTCAATTAGCTTTCATTTTTGTCATTCTGATCACATTTCTACATTATAGAGACAAACATTGCTATTATTGATAACCCTCCAGTAGTGTCTTCATTGTGATACACATTTTAAAGCAACCAGGCTCAGTGTCAGGCCATCATTTTTGTTGAGTTCTTCACAAATATCTTAATTTGCAAGCATCATGGCATGTCTATAAAGAAGCTTTACATTATGGTTTCTCTGCAAGCTATAATTATTGGTGAACTATTATTTATTTATAATTGTAGGACTTTTCATAATAATAGGTTTGATACTTTCTTCTAATTGCTGAGATACTGCATATTGAAACATGAGAGACTTCTACTAGAGATGATATTGGACATTTCTTCTCAGAGTTACTGCTAACTGTGGACAAAGGAAAAACATCTACACTGGGAACACTTGTTTCTCCAAAATTAAATGCACACACATGAACACACACAGGAACACACTCACATGTGCATTGGCATCTTACTTCCTGTGCCATTCATCAAGGGAATTAGGATGCAAATTTTAACAACAAAGCCCAAGGAGAGGGCTGCAATCAACATGGCTAATGTTGAGCAGTTCTGTTTCTTTGTTTTTCACTTAGAAACTGAACAGTAGAGTTCATCATTTCAATGTCTTCAATATTAAGCCTACTAGTTGTTTTATTTTTGTTAAAAAAATAAAAATATAAGAGGATACATACCTTCTTAATTTCAAGTGAACAATGTTGGTAATTATAAGTATATTATTGTATAACAGATCTTCAGAAATTTTTCATCTTATAGGATCAAAATTTCATACTTGCTGGACAGCAAGCAAGTCTCTCTATTTCTTCCTTCCTGGGCCATGTGCAAGCATCTTTTAATCCTCAACTCCTATGAGTTTGGCTCTTTGTATTTCTCATGTAATTGGAACGACTCAGTATTTTTCTTCAGTGAGTAGCTTTTTCTTCAGCATATGTCCTTCAGGTCCTTTTGTGTTATCACATGAAGGCAGACTACTTGCTTTTGAACACTGAGTAGTTGGCCCTGTATGAACCACAGTCTCCTCAGCTATGTATTCTCTGGAGGTCAATGAGGTTCCTTCTACTTCCAGCCTATTGTAAGCAAAGCTTCAATGAACATGAACATGCAGATGTCTCTTTCAGATTCTAATTTCAATGATTTGAATAAACAGCCAACCATGGGATTGATTGCCTAGCCATATGGTGGTTCTACCTTTAATTTCTGAGGAATTTCCATTGTGTTTTCTATGCTGTCTGCTCCATTTTATATTGCTTCCAAAAGTTGAGAAGGGACTCAGTTTCTCCATATCCTCCCTATCACTGGTTGGCATCATCCTAATGAGGGTTCAATGTCATCCTATAATGTAATATTGCATTGTGAACTTTACTTGCACTTCCATTAGTGATGCACAGCATCTTTTCATGTACCTATTAACCATAACCATATGGCTTCTTTAAGGCAACATTTGTCCAAATCCTTTGCCCAATTATTTTACATGTATGTGTGCATGTGTGCTATTATATGTATGTGAGCATATACATGTGTGCGCAGTCAGCCTACTTGGCACACTGTGCCTCTAAATAAGGAGCATGCTATTGAAGTCGGGACACTGAATTATGAACTAGCATGACTAGCTGGTAGCTGGCCTGTGGATAAAGTCTGCACTCTCCAGGTCACTTTTAATGTGCTTCTTCCGCATAGAGACACTGGTGGTATAAGCACTCACTATTCAATCCAAGGTAATGTGCTCACCAATCACAGTCAATGGGCTTCTACTATATAAGTAGTTGCTCACATGCAATAAAGCAGATGCTGTTCCCTGAAACCGTCTCCAGAAGGATTCATCTCAGTGCCCTTTACCTACCCACAGGCACTGCAGTCTTATTGGAGGCGCCCTGGTAATGATGGCAATTTGGCACCCAAACCTGGGGGAATGTGAGTACCATAGGGTAAAGGAACCCCCTGGTAAAAGAAATAGTAGGGGTGGGGGACAGAATGGGTAATTGCTGCTGGGTCAAAGAGTGGCTCAAATGCAGGTGGCTAAGTGCCTTATAAAAGAGGAAGGAATCAAAGTTCAGATGCTTGAGTTAGGAAAGTTTGGAACTGAGTTCCCACAGAAAAATCCTTGGTCTCCTAGAGAGGGCCTCTTTGATGTAGAGCTGTGGGTGAAAGCTTTGAAAAATGCCAAGAGAGAGGAAGTTAGGACTGGACGTTCCTTGTCAGAATCTTTCTATCCTATTATTATGGCTATAATCGGGTGTCTATGGGGGGGGGGTTTTTTAAAAAATAGTTGAAGCACAGCAAGTTTTTCTAGTGGCAGAGAGAGATAAAAGTGAAAAAGAAGAACAGAGAGGAAATCACGATGGTACTAAGAGAAATTCTTGCTGTGTCACAAAAGAGGACATTTCGGGCAAAGAGGAGGAAGTCACATGAGGCATCAGAAGGGTGGTCCAGGTGAAGGCTTCTTTATACCCTTCCTTGAAGGCCTTGCTTGAATACTGTAGCTTAGACAGTGAAGAATCTTAGTTACCACCCCAATTAGATCCTTTGTTCATGGCTTTGTGCTAGTCATAATGATTGCTGGCTGAGGAGCAACTCAAAGTCTTAGCTTTTCCATTGAATGTAAATCCTATCCTGCAGAGAGCTTTAGCATGGTGTCTACACGACCTTAAAACCATCCAGCAGCTGTTGACTGCTCATGAAGGTGACAGGGACCGAAAGGGAAAGGAGCATTCTTGTCACCTGCTGAACAGGCTCCTGGACCTCCTCAGTATTTTGACCAAGTTCATCAGTGAAGGACTCTGGCTAGCTCAGTCAGTCATGACAAGCATGTCTCTGGAAGACCTTGCCCTTCTCCTTCTTTCCTTCTCCCTTCCAAAAAAAAAAAAGATTACATTTCCAAAGCTAGCCACCAAGTTCTATCCCCTTATATGGCTACTTCCTCCTCCTGAGGCTGACTACCAAGGTCCAGCTATCAAAGAATTAAAATCCAACAAGCTAAAGCCTCCTTTAGCTCACCTAATTAACATGCCCAATTAAAATTAAATACCTCATCTTAACACGGGGTTTCCCCTTGTACCTCATAAACTGCCTTTTTCCCATGTGTCAGAACTGTCTCTATCCAGAGGCAGTCCTTTGTCCCTACAGGGCAAATTCCCCTGCCCCCTTTCCCTTGTTCCCTTCCCCTGATCCCTCATGCCCTGTCTCCTGTGTTTGTCTCCTATTCCCTGCCCTCTATCCCTCTGTGGTAAATAAATCTCCTTTGTGATGAGAACTTGGTCTTGGGGGTCCTAGACTGATACTTCTCCTCTCAATCAGGGTGGCCTAGGAGCTTG
Source organism: Peromyscus aztecus (assembly GCA_902168405.1). Lineage (NCBI taxonomy): Eukaryota > Metazoa > Chordata > Mammalia > Rodentia > Cricetidae > Peromyscus > Peromyscus aztecus. Next base: position 11,332 of record CABHPQ010134244.1, read on the forward strand.
GAAGGCTGTGCCCTAGTCAGGGAACACAGCAAACTTCAAAGATTTAAGACAGAGACCTCCTGAGCCTTTTATTAAATTTCTGGCTTGAGTAGAAATGTCCATGGGATGGAAAGTGCAGCTTGCTCTGGAAGCTGACATACTGTGTAGCAACTTGCTTACGATGGGGCCGCAGCACAGACACAAAATGCACTGCGTTCAATGAAGAATGCCCCTCTGGATGACTTGATCCTGCCCTGTCAATAAATAGGGACTAAGACACGGGCTGTCAGTGTTTTTGCAGAGGCTTTTGCAGCAGCCCTGAAGTCTAATGCCCCTGGTCGGTCCTGGTCATGTCAACAAACTGGGCATTTTAAGAGAGAATGACCAATGCCACAAGAAGGTACTTCCAACGAACTACCTACTAAGTGTCCCAGATGGCACAAAGGTAAGCGTTGGGTAATCTAAATACGATGCAGATGACTAGCCCCTGGTTTCTTTAAACTCCCTGTGGAGTTTAAACACCTGCAAGAAGTTCTTTTCCCAAGAGATTCGTCTCAAATCAGATGGATATGAATAGGTCACAACCTAATGTTGATTTTTTTTAACTCTTTGCTCCTTTGGCTCTTTACTCTTTGGGGACCCTGCCACCCAGCTCCCAAATAAATTCATGGAGGCTTGTTCTTTCTTATGAATGCCTGGCCTTAGCTTGGCTTGTTTCTAACCAGTTTTTCTTAAATTATCCCATCTATCTTTTGCCTCTGGGCTTTTCCCTTTCTCTATTCTATATACCTTTCTTTATTTCTTACTCCTTTGCTTGCTGTGTAGCGGGTTGGCTGGTCCCTGATGTCCTCTCTCCTTCTTCTTCCTTGCCCCTTGATCTCTCTTTTTCTTCTGTTTAGTGTCTCTGCCTGGCAGCCCCATCTATCCCTCTCTTGCCTAGCTATTGGCCATTCAGCTCTTTATTAGACCATCAGGTGTTTTAAACAGGCAAAATCACACAGCTTCACAGAGTTAGTTAAATAAATACAACATAAAAGAATGTAACACATCTGTGTATCATTAAACAAATGCTCCACAGCATAAATGAATGTAACACATCTTCAACTAATATTTCACAACAACCTAGGGTTTACTGGACTGTACCCAATGAGTCAGTAAGCCCCTCCCCACCCATGCATGGCTATATATTGAGAAGGAAAAAGATTTAAGGAAATTGTAGATACAGGAGCAAATGTTTCCACTATTACGGCAGAAGGAGGTACCCCTTGAGTGGGTTCTAACTGTAGGTACGACTGTAGAGGATGTTGGTGGTCCTGTATATTCTAAAATACCCTTGACCTTTCTTACATGGAAGGCCCCTGTTGGGCACACGGAAAAGCTAAGCCATTGATTCTTGAAGGCTTACCTAATCAACTCCGGGGAAGAGATGTATTAGAAATGACTGAAGACATGGTTACCACTGATGATAAAGCCTTTTATAATGGCCTAGAGTTCATGAGAGAGGAACTGCCATGACCCCCAATACTAGAGGTGATTATTTCAATTCCTGAGCCCATAAAAATTCAATGGAAAACAGACAAACCTGTATGGGTGGAGCAATGGCCTTTAAGTAAAGAGAAACTGTAACATGCTCAAGGATTAATAGAAGAACAGAAACACCTGGGACAAATTGAACCAAGTCTCAGTCCCTAGAACTTTGTCATTAAAAAAAAAAAAAAAACTAAAGGAAAAATGGAGGTTATTACATGGTTTAAGAGCTATTAATTTACAGATGAAAATGATGGGATCTTTACAGCCTGGTCTGTCTTGAGCCATTGCCATGCCTGTTAATAAATATATTATAGTCTTGGATATGAAAGATTATTTTCACTCTGTCCTACTACATCAAGAGAATAGAGAAAGGTTTGCTTTTTCTGTACCTGTGTCAAACAATGCAAATCCTGCTCAAAGAAGGCTACCAAAAATGCTGCCCCAAGGGATGAAAAAATACTCCTACTATGTGTCAGTATTATGTATTTCAGGTTTTGTTAAATGACCCCTCTATGAACTTTGTTCATTATATGAATGATATTTTGCTTGATCATTATGATTCTAACAAATTAGAGGAAATTTTTCAACTAGTTCTGACCAGTTTAAACAATGTAGGTCTGGAAAAAAAGTCTTGTCTTTTAATTTTCTGGGATTTCTTATGGAGTTATGAACATTATCCTTAAGTCTTCCTCAATTTCAAATGCCTAATCAAATAATGCTAGGTGCTCTTCAAAAGCTATTGGGAGACATTAATTGGATCCGGCCATTTCTACAGGTCACTACTGGTGATTTGTGTCCCCTCTTCCAGATACTTGATGGAGACCTAGACCTTTCCTCAGTGAGATTCATAGATCACAAAGCTCTGTTGTCCCCAAACAAGGTTAATGAAGCACCAAATGCACTAAAACTATTCTGATGGGACCCCACTAAGAAGACAATTGCCTGTTCCATAGAAACCCATCCCATTCCCACGAGACTACTGTCTCAAAACCCAAGTTGTCCCATTAAATGGGTCCGTTTGTCCTTAAATTTCCCTTCAAAAATTACAACACAGTTGGATGTGTTATGTACCTTGATAAGAGAGGTGAGACACAGAGCAGTTCACTTAACTGACATAATTTGACCTTTCAATAAACATATAACTGACTCAATTTATAATAATCATTCTTTATTTCAAGATAATATTTTTGGTTTCCCAGGAATAGTAATCATTATCCTCCATGGAAGCCCACACATGCTTTAGAAAAAAAAAAAAAAAAACACTGTAAAGAGCTTTTCTCCTATCTGTTCAAACCCTATACGTGGAGTAGATATAATATTCACTGATGTCGTTCCCATAGAAGAATGGCTTATGTAATACTCAATAACACTACACACGAGTTTAAAATATGGAAAGCTGCTCTGGGGAGAGCTTCCCCACAGCATTTAGAGTAGAAAATATACTCGTAGCCATGAAACACAATCTTCGCCTGTTAACCTGTACACTAACAGTGTTTACTGTGCTCAGCTTAGTCCTAGGTTACCTGCTGCATTCATAAAAAGTTTGACTTCCCGTGACTTCCATATTTTAGCTTTGCAAGCTGAATTACAACAGCAACAACATCTATCTTTGTATTACATATCAGAGCTGATTCTCTTCCAGGGATGCTAAATAAAGGAAATATTCTTGCTGATGGGGCATCACAGTCTCTAGTGGCCTCCCTCTCATAGGACATGGTAGGTATACACAATCACTTTCATCAATCTGCAGGGTCCTTAAGAGCCCTTTACCCTGCTTTTAACTCATCATCAAGCAAAACAGGTTGTTTGAGGATGTGATGCCTGTGCCCCATTTCTCCCTTTAGGACCTTTGCAGTTGGCAGGGGTTAGTCTCTGGGGGGCTAATGTCACTGGCATTATGGCAAATAGATGTTATGAATATCGCCTCATTTGGTCAGCATAAATATGTTCATGTCACAGTAGACACTTATTCTTACCTTATGGCCACACCAGTTTTGAATGCCCAAGGTCAAGCTGTAGTGTAGAGAGCACACAAAACAACTTAAAAACAAATTGATGGATACAGAGGAGGGACTATGGAACTAAATAAAGGCTCATCCAACATATTATTAATATGGCATTATTTAGAGACAGTGTAGTATGTAAACACATAGCAGGATAGGTGCATGCCCCTGTCTCTTGTGGCTGCTCAATTTCATCTACTTCATTGTTGTTATCAGCTGTCCAGGGGCTGGTGA
>CABHPQ010134251.1:0-32535 GCA_902168405.1 Peromyscus aztecus
CATCTCTGGGATGAGCTAGCTAAAAATCTTTGAAAAGCCAGGGAATTAAAGCCAGCAGTGCCTCATAGCACAGAGAAAAACTCTCTTCAATAAAATTGGAGTCAATAACACATTGGCTAGGGATAGTGAAATCCAGAGAGAAAATAGTCTAGTCAGATTAGTAACAGAGGGAACTCAGCACTGCCCAATTCTATTTTCCTCGTGAATAACTTGACTGATGTTCCAGTCCAGATTGAATTTTTGTAAAGATGCCTGAGTTTGGCATTTTTGTTAGTCACACTGTGTGTGTGTGTGTGTGTGTGTGTGTGTGTGTGTGTGTGTGTGTATAATACACACACATATATATATATATAAACTTCTGTTCTAAAATTTGCTTATATTATTTGCATTTTAAGAACATATTAAATTTGTTTTAGGCAAGACCTAAAATGCTCATTGGAAAAAGATAATGGTTTTCAAGCTCTAATTTGCAATGTAGATACCACACAGAGTAGGATTAGCAAACCCTGACTCTACCCCTTCCTCTAGGCACTTATACACCTGGAGTGTTTGAGAAACACTGGGAAGGCAGGAATAGGTGGAACGTAAGGAGGGAGGAAAGCCAAAAGGAGAGAACCTTTTTAAAGAATTTTTTTTATTATGTGTATGAGTGGTGGGGGGAGGGTAAGTTCATGTGAGAGCAGGCACCTCAAATGCCTGAAGGGTAAGTTAAATCCCATGGTGCTGGAGTTATAGGTGAGCCAATCAAGTGCTGGGAACCACAACCAGTTCTCTAAAAGAGCAGGATGCGCTCTTCAGTGCTGAGCCATCCACTCTTACTTCATGTAGAATGTGTAGCTATGAGTCCCACTCACAATACTTACATGTTATGCTATGGCATGATATGTAAGAGAATAATCCTGGCTGCTGTAAGAAGGAGAAATAGGAATTGGAACATGGATGCAAGAAAAGAAGATGGCTGTGTGAATGTAGATGTTTATGTTCGGAGGTGTGAAGAGGTACAAAAGAAAGATGAGAAAAGGCAATGGTTCATCGAGGCCTTGGAGACTTGGTGCTGCCATCATATGAAATATTAGGCCAGGGTATTGGAGCATGCAGAGATGAAGAAAATCTGATGGCTCAAAGAGTTCACAATCTAAATGGAGAGGCGGACACATTAAAAGGTACCGATAAAACCAAGTCCCACTGCTCAAAGGCTTACTTTGTGCTAGCTATCAAACTATCCTGTAAACATGACATAACTCAACCCTTAGTAACTTTAGGTAGTGAATGTGATTAGTCTTATTTAGCTCTTGCCCACAGTCTAATACAGGAAAACCAGTAGTCGTTTAGTGTTTACCACAATCTAAGACAGGACAACCAGTATTGGTTGAAACCCACTTCTGTCTAACCTGAAACTTGTGATCTCTGCTGTGCTTTTAGTCTCTCTAACTCTGGCTAAAGTTAGTCAAGGAAATACAGTAGGCAGGATGCAAGAAGTGGATGCCTGAGAACAGAAGACTTTACCTATGACAGAATGATTGTGTAATCACTTTTAATCCATAAAACAAGAAGGACGGACTCGGTGATTTCCATGGTTCCTTCTATAGAGCCCTAAAAGCCCATCATTTTAAAATGCAGGTTTGCTTCCTTTCACCAAGGTGAGAATCGTTTTTATTTCTTAAGATTGAATAGCATATAACACAATTCTCATTTTTATACAAAGCTATTCGAAGCCAAGCTAAATTGTGCTTGCAGCCTTACAGTTTGCCCATTTTGAAGTCGAAAGAACATTAAGGGTGAAAGAATAGCAGATTGAAGAAAGGTAAATGAGGAAAAAGGGGGCATATAGAGGAAATCAACCCTTTGCCATTACATAGGCAAGGGGAATAAAACGGAGGTTTGAAAAACTGCCATCTTCCCAAAGAACTGAGAAGTTTTCCATATTTTATACTTAAACATCCTGATAGTTGACTAAAAAGTTCAAAGAAAACTAGAAAATTATCTCTCACATTAATTTTCATAGCCCTTCTTGCTCCAAAATCTTGTTTTATTAATATCACACCTTCAATGCATCCCTCACTGAAAAATCAGAAAAACATATTTTCACCCAGAGACAAGAGTTACCCACACCCAGGAACACACAGAGCAGGGTACTTTCCTTCCCTTGGGACAGAGAAAGAAGATTAAGGTTAAATTCTACCTACATTGAAGGAATAATAAAAGCAACATAGGTTTTAGTCAGGATGTAGCAAGCCTGTGTTTCCTCCATCATCATACCTACACTTAAAGTGGGTGTTGATAATGTACTTATCATGGTGCCACACTCCTATAATTCTAGCATGAGGAAGGTGAACATAGGAGGATCTCTGGAACTTTCTGACTAACTGCTCTAGCCAAATTGGTGAGCTTCAGGTTCTGTGAGAAACCATGCTTCCAAAAAAGTAGAGGGATTGCATGTAGCTTAGGTAAAGTGTTTGTTTACCATTTTCAGGACCCCGGTTTGATCCTCAGTACCACAAAGAAAAAAAAATGAGGGGAATAAAGGAATTCAGGTAGGCACTCAAAGTCAACCTCATGTCTGCACACTTGCACAAACACATGTGCATGCACACTTGTACATACATGTGCATGCAAATACATGAACACACGTATACCATACATACATACAACACCAAAACACAATATGTAAGAATTGTACTCAATATCACAGTAAATATATTCAATGTTTAAAAGCATAAATAAAATAGACTTCATTTCATTTATAAAAATCTTGTATCTAAATAACTTCCTGGGGATTGCTGAAAATGGGGCCTTTATTTATTATCATGTCTATTGTTTTCTTTAAAATATATGCCAAACATAAAAAACACACAGGAATGGTCATGGGATATGAGCACACACCCAAGAGAAGAAATTCATATAAAATACTTAGCCTTCTTGATGATGGATATAAATGAAAACTACAAAGCCATACATGCAAATAAATACATCATATCAAATTAATCCAAGTGTGCTTTTTAAAGAGAACATTGAATATTTATAAAAATATAGCAAAGTAATTGTCCTAATAACTGTTAAGGAAAAGAGTAATTTCTAGAAATCAATGTTTTCAGACATTAACAGCTTTCTTTCTGGGACTATATCCTAAGGACATCAGCAGAATCGAACATGATTAACAGAGAAGCGTCACCCCTATAAGAACAACAAGTATTCTTTCAAGCATCCACACAGCTGCTTGCTGACCAACAGGGAAACAAGAAGATGCTCTTTCCACAGACTGCTCACCCTCAACGCTAAGGCCCAAGAAAAACACACCATCCTTAGTTAGAAGAAGAAAAGGGCTGAAGAGCAGTAGAGGGTGGGGATATTTTTTATAGAGAGACTATTGAATTTTCTGAATCTTCTTAATCTTATTTATTTTTTGTCTTTTTTTGTCCTTCTGTGAGGAAAAGATGACAGAGAAGAATTTGAGAGTCATACAAGTTCTTCTTCACATGCAACACAACAGAAATACCTCTCAAATAAGTTGGTTCACAAATAATCAAATTATTAAAAAAAGCGTTCAAGTCTTTCTCAGGGGGTTATCTACCATTTAATAACAGCTTCACAGAAGTGAGAGAGCTGGCTTGAAGTTTCTCTTAGAAGCTGCTTCTTTTGTTCCAACCTTCAGAACCACACGTCTACGTTCCAGACCAACAACCCTGCACAAATAACCACCTGCAAGTTTTTAGCCTTCTCCTCAATACTAGTTCCTCAGAGCCCTTAGATCAGTGATCCTCAGCATTGTCTGCACATTAGAATCCCCTGAGAACTCATAAAATCCCCCAATGCCGATGCAGTGCTTCAGACATATAAATTAACGTCCCTGAGGATGGAACTCAGGTGTCAGTAGTGTTTAAATCTCCCCAGGTGATTTCAGTGTGAAACTAAAATTAAGAAGCAATGCTTCAAACCTTTGCTTTACCTGGAACAGAAAATAAAAAAAATATAAAAAGGAGTCATATGAAGGTAATATTTTCTCCCCAGATGATTCACTTCAATACACACATACACACACACACACACACACACACACACACACACACACATATTGTTTTTTTGAGACAAGGTTTCTCTGTATAGCTTTGCGCCTTTCCTGGAACTCACTCTATAGCCCAGGCTAGCCTCGAACTTAGAGAAATCTGCCTGACTCTGCCTCCTGAGTGCTGGGATTAAAGGCATATGCCACCACTGCCTGGCTCACTTTAATATTTTTAATTTGCCAAATTTTTTGCTTTGCCAGATCATATCCTGTTAAAATTTTTTCAGTCTGGGGAGGTGGCACAGTGTATAAAACATGATGTTACACAAGTATGAGGAACCTAGTTCAGCTCCACAAAACCCACATAAAAGGAAGATAGGTGTGGTAGCCACCTATGATTCCAGTATTCAGGAGGCAGAGACAGGGTATTCCTGGGGAAGCTGGCCAGCCAGACTAGCTAGGATCACTGAGTTCTGGTGAGACCCTGCTCAATAAATAAAGTGTAGAGTCATTTGAGAAAGATACCCAATGTCAACTTGGGACTTCCACATGCATGCAGACTTATGTACATGAGCACCTGACCCACACACTCATGTGTGCCCCCCCACACACACACATTTACATGGCATACATGGACAATTTGGACCTTGCTGACTTATCAGCCTTAGCAACTGCAAAGCAATAGCATGGGAAAGCTGACTCCATCAAAGACCCTTCAATATCATATTCCTCCTTCAGAACAGAACCATTTCAAGTCTATCTGAAGAGCAAGTCTATCAGCTGGATTAATTACAAGGTCAATGAATGAAACAAGACATACACAAAGACATATTTGCCAAAAGAACTCACACTACACAGAAAAGCTTTAAAGATCAGTCAAGGAGCCAGTGAAATGGGTCAGTGGGTAAAGATGCTTATAGCCAAGGCTGCCAATCTGAGTTTGACACACAGGACCTACATGGGGGAAAAGGAGAACCAACCCCTGTACGTGGTTCTCTGACCTCAGTTGTTACTGCATGTGTGCCCCCACCAGCAAAAATAATAGTAATAAAAATAAAAATAATAAATGAAAAATTGTATTTTGTGTTTTAGTATATTAATAAAGGCAAATATTAAATATGGAAGGCTGGAGACCACTCAGAGTCAAAATGCCTTCCAGTGTTCTACTAAGTTGTCTAAGTGTACAATGTATTCCTTTAGGTTATTGTGATTGTGCTTGGACCAGTCATGGGTGGGAGGTGCTGCAGGATTAGTGGGATCGTAACACACATTTTAGCAGAGCATGTGATGCACAAAGCATCTGTGTCCATCAGCAGACACAGTCATGCCTATGCATAGGACACTGAATTTAAACCAAACTTTAAAATCCTAATGCAGCATTCAAATTGATGTGTTCCAATGTGACGCTTATTTATTAATCTTCTAAAGTGGGTTTCCACGTCAAACACTTGATGATTGATTGGTACAGACTTGACTTTAAAGAATTAAGCATGCTTACTTCTAATTCCATAAAGTCTCTACTTTATATCTGCCATCAATGGAAATTAGGAAGGAGGTTCAATTCTAATGCAAAAAATATTTACCTTGACAGAGTTTCACTAAATAAGGCTCATACACATCATCTTAAGCTCAGAAATCATATTAACTTTTAGCAAAACCAGAATAAAAGTGAGCTGAAGGGAAGAAATCAAGATTTTATATGTTGTGATCTCTGTCACAAAAGCCAAGCTAGAGGTTAGAGCAAATTATAAAAGCAGGAAGCAGCAATGTAATAGCCCCTACTGTAACCACCACCGTGGACCTCAAGTCAATGACTACTAGTTTTGCAGCAGTGTGGAGAGCCCCCATTCCTCCAGAGTATTTCAATTTAGTTAAAATCTGTAATTATTTAATCAGGACCTTGGCTGAATCATCCAAATATTCAATGAAATTAGAATCCAGAGGTGATCGCATCCAGACAGCAGCTGTGACTTATATATTTCCATATCCCCACAGAAGCAAGCATGCTGTGGGTACTCAATAAATATTAAGTGATTGCACATACTTGTGGAATGACCCTCCCCTGTGGGCCAGACATCTTCGCTATAGCATCTTTGACAGATGAGTGTCTGACATCTGCTTCCACACCATCTATTGACAGATATCTAATGACCTCCTAAGGATGTTGCTTTCCTTATGTGGTTCCTCTGATGGTTAGAGAGCTTTGTCTTCCATTAAGCTAAAACCTGACTTGTTGTAATGGGCTCCCACTCCCCTGAATTTCATCCTTCAGAAAACACAAAATAAATCTCTTCCATCTTCTTTCTGTTCTTCTCAAGGAACTGTAACAAGTTAGAGCTTGCCAGGTTCCACTCCATCTGAGATCACATTGGAAACAACACACTGTTTTTATTTTAACCATGATTTCAAATTTGAATATTGATAATAGGGCTCAGTAAGCCCATAATTAAAGACAAGATTCCAGATATAAACAAAAGTGACAATATCACATATTAAATTAGGAAACCTTTTAAAGAACCATATATATCTTTGCCTCCATGCAACATGCACCCAACATGCCCCCCCCAGTCTTATTGTTTTCTGTCCTTCCAAATTTCACCTCTAAGTTTGGCATTAGATCAAGGCAGTGCCTTACTCTCTTTTCATCAATAGTGCCCACTACTTTTACGATATCAACAAACATGCAGTAAGTTCTTGTTATAGGCTAGAAAACAGTCTATGTCCTTGAGTCCCAGAATCAAAGAAGGCACAAGATCCCTTTTCTCACTGGGTTTATAATCCATGGAGATATGTAAGATATGTAATGGTTTCAGAAAAGTAGGCAGACATTGATTGCAAATAAGACAATGAATTTAAGCAGAGATCTATTTGAAGAAAATAAACCACAGAAAAAACAACAACCATATTTTAACTCTCTTAGTGAGGAATTAGACATCTACAAGTAGTGTCATCTACAAATTTGAAATGTATCTCCTCCACTCTTCACCTACATCATTAATTAAGTGTGACATGGGACATGATTAAGAAAAAAGATATTTCAGGTACCCAGAGACTGCTTACTACACTTTCTCATGTAGCATCTAATGACAAGGATCTTGCCAACAACATAATTTAAAGATTTCCCAAACAGGTGAGATTTTTGTCCCCTACCATGGCGGTTTGAATATGAATGTCTCCCATAGGTTCTGGCATTTGAATACTATGTCAATAATTGGTGGAGCTGCTTTTGAAGCCTTGGAATATGTGGCCTTGAGTAAGTACATCATTAGGAACAGGATTTGGGAATCCAAAGATCAGCACCATCCCTATTTTACCCACTCCGCTTGCTGTGGTTCCAGAGTGAACCCTCAGCTTTTGACTCTGGTGAAAATGCCTGCTTGCTGCCGTACTTCCCTATTGTGATGGCGAGAAACTCTCATTCCTCTGGAATGGTAAGCCTAAAGAAAATCTTCCTTTTGTAAGTTACCTAGATCATTGTGTTTTACCACAGCAATAAAAATTTAACTAATACATCCACTAAATTTCCATAAACAACAGGAAAGGCATTCTCTTACCTGATGTGGAAATGCTTTGCTCCTTGGAAAAGCTGCCTTGTAAGAATAAGAAACATGGATGATTGCATTTTAGCGAAGCTGGACTTGAAGCATTAGCCCTTTGGAAGGATGACAACTGACTACTTCAGTCAGCTGCAGTTCAGTTTCCTAGAGCAAGGTCAAATATACCTCCCTTAGAAGACTTCCCTTCCTTGGTTACATACTGTTATGTTACCAGATAAAACCAGACAAAGGCTTGTATTATACATATGCACTTTGAAGAAGCATGGGGTTAGTATTTTAGAATGGGATAAAAATGGTGGCTATTTCTAAATAATACCACATGGTCCTGCCCATGGTCCACTTGTTCTTTTCTTCTCTAATTGGAGGAGGCACAATTTTCCCAGGTCCTGCATTAATTAGAAAAAGCTATATATAAGAGATGAGAACATTTTTTGAGGCAGGGGCTCCTATCTGAAGCTGGCCTCCACTTCACTATATAGTCAAGAATAACCTTGAATTTCTGATCCTTCTGCCTCTACCCTCTTAGTGATGAGATTAAAGGTCTGTGTCACTATGTCTGAATTATGTAGTACTGGGGGTGCAATCCAGGGCTCACTCTATGCTAGGCAAGCATTCTACCAACTCAGCTACATCTCCAGCCACAGCACACATCTTTGCTTTAGCTTAGCCTCTAAGCTGAAAGCATACTAACTCACATAAACTCTATGTTCTATTCACTTTCGCCCTGTGTAGTCTCCTCCATGCAGAACTTCAACTTATGATTATGTAGGTTTTACCAGATACAACTCTAGAAGGCATCCTTGATAGAAAATCTTTACATGTTGCCATAATCTTTATAATCATTTTCTAGAAAATATTGCACAATTTTTCTGAGAATGAGAGCTTCATTCTATCACAAGGACATCATGTGGGTGAGCAGTTGGGCTGGTTCATAATCCCCATGCTTAAAAAGCATGCCTTTTAAGCAAATGAACTATTTAAGGATACAAAATACATTCCTGTGCATAAAGTGAAGAAATGCAAGGACCTCAAATATCCATCAGTAGTAAATGAGTAAATATGATCTGTTCACACATCAGAATACTGATATCCCTTAGAAAGAATCTGCTGAAGCCCTAAGTTCTAGCGTGGACAAACCTCAAAGAACCAAATATTGAAAATGGGTGTGTAGACCGTTATCAATTATATAACTGGGCAATGTAGAATCAACTACAGGATAAAAGATATCCCTTGATACAGATGGAGGAAAGGAAAGAAATTTCAGGAGGCACAAAGGCCCAGGTCAATAATAACTTATTAATGATAAAATATTGATATGAATTAAATCTGTGCCATAGTTTTATGGGTACCTATATTTTTGCATGTGTTTTTGTAAATAACTCATTTTTTAAGTTAAAGAGAACAGGCTTCATTTCCCCCCAGAGGAACCATGATATTCTTCTCCTGTGGTAACAAGGTCCCAATTACTCAGTGGTTTTCTACTTTTTTCTTTTTTTAGCAAGAATCTTACTTTGAATGAATTTTTTTTCAGAATTCCTAATATATATAACCAATAAGAACTGAGGTGCCCTGGGGCCCTACTTTCTCAAACTCCCTCTCTGCATCCTAAGAGGGTCCCCAAAGGTATTATAGAATGCAAGACTCCATGGAGTACACTGGGAAAGCTACTCATATGACTGACAGTTATTCTCTCTGGGCCCATGTCAACAATTGTGGTATAGACTCTGTGTTATTCTTCCTTCTACCCTTCCTGGTCCAGGTTTGCTATCTAGTTCTTCGTTTTATCAAGAACCTAAATATACAAAAATGGCTCATCTTTAACAATTGACAAAATTAATAACTCTCAACATATATAAGCTGCCATTTCTAAACTGCCCTTCCCACCATTATCTAAATAAGAAAAATTTCAATACTGCTTGTGCTAGAAAAATAAAGTTTAACATGAAAATATAAAATGAAGATCTTTTTAAAGGAAGCAACTTTCCCTTAAGTAAAGGGAAACATTAAATTATTGAGGGTAAATATACTTATATACCCTTATATATAAGTATCCATTAAGAAATAGTAATAGCTAAAGACGGGACATCCTTCAAAGACTGTCCAACATTTGTGTTTAATACTGTTTCTCTATGACTAATGAGTCAGTATAAAAAAATCTGCAAATAGCTCCAATTCTATGAATGGTCATAAATTTGAACATTTTATATTAACAAAATTTAATTTGTTCTGCTAGGTGACCTTATGTCATACTTTAAAAAATGTCACATTTTGGGGTATTTTTTACCCATCTATTTTTTTATAACCTGGCCACAGCCTTCCCCCATGCACCCCTTCCAGTCCCTCCCCCTCATTCCCTCCTTGTTCCCATCCCCTAATCCCTTCCTCCTCTGTCTCTACCCAGGAAAGGACAGGTCTCCCATGAGTATCACTAAAACATGGCATAGGAAGTTGCAACAAGACTCAGCATGTCCCCATGTGCTAAGGCTGGGCGAGGCAAGACTATCACATTTTTTAAAGAACCTTAGTCAATAAAATAGTGCAGTTGACCATTTAAATATACCAAAATCAAGGTTTCAAGAGAGTTCAGTTTGTCCTACAATGTAAATGTCATTTATCAAATACAAAATTTGTCTTTAGTAGTTGAACAGATATAGACAGTTGTGCTTTGGTAGATGAGCAATAATAGCTCTGCCACTACAATGTCAGATTAAACGTCTCATGAAAACAAGTTGGAAACATCTTTCATAAGAGCAAAAGTAGATGAAACATTAATACTGTTTGGATGCCCATCTTTAGAAAATCACAGAAAAAGAATAGACAACCTCCATGCTGGAAGGTTAACTTCCACATCTGATGCCAATCAGAAGGGATGGCCAGCAATAGGGTCTGTGATCAAAGCAATATGCACAGATGACATTGCATAGACTCTGACTCTTGTTCAAGGATATCCAAATATTAAATCTAGAGTTTCTAACAGGCAGTAAGTCAATACATTGGTTCTAAGAATGGATAAAAGACCAATGTGAAATGAACCCATCCACCAACAGCTTAGTTTATCTGAGGGCAGAGCTTGGATCCAATAATATACAATAACTCTTTATTCATCAGATAGTCAGGAAATGCCATGTTCCAGCTAATCAAATATTTTTTGTTAATTGTTGCCACATGCAGAAGGATTACAAATTTTTAAAGAATGAGAATAAATTAAAATACACTTAACACTGCAACTAAACTGATTATAATTTAATCTTTCTCTAATTATTCAGAATGCATTTCAGGGTCATCAGGAGGAGCATAAATTACCAGTGCTTGATGACTATGCAGGAAGTCACAGTTTTTCTAAAGATCCTGGTTAATAGAGACTGGGTAACAAAGAATTCAATGCAAAAGTTTGTATTTGGAGGACTTATCTGCTAAGCATTTTTCTGAGATATGAAATATATCATCAACCCTCATCAAAAGCAAACTTTAAGAGATGATGTACTGATGTCCATGGAAACAGAGCAACTTGTCCAGCATGACAGAGTGCCAAAGATTTTGAATACCAATCTGTCTTTAAAGGATAGACTCAAGTAAGAAAACATTTGTTACATAAGAGTATTTGTGAAAGTGCCAGCTTGGCTACTCAGAATTAACACACAATCATGGGGCCATGCTGTTAGTATATGTAAAAGGGTTGAAGGATATTTTTGAGCCATATTCCATATAGAGCCATGAATTTAGCAAGACAATATATGTAAGCCAAGAAGGGTGCGTGTGTGTGTGTGTGTGTGTGTGTGTGTGTGTGTGTGTGTGTATGTGTATCTGTGTGTGTGTGTGTGTGTCCATGCGTCTCTCTGTAGTGTTTGTAGGAAATGCATTTGGCTTGGGGAGGAGATGCTCTCCTATACATGCATGTGGTGATTGTAATTCACAAGTCACCATCCAACATCTTCCTTTACCTTTTTTGGAGCAAGGTCCCTTATCAATCCTAGAACTCAGTTGAATAGAATGGTTAGCCAGCAAGAAACAAGGACTCCTCCCCACCATCTTGCCACCATCTAGGGCTGGAGTTATAGTTGTGCAGGGCTTTCACATGGGACTTGGGATTTGAACTCATGCCATTCCATATAGCAAGCACTTTACCCATGGAGCCACCTCCCAAACTTTATGAAATAGTTTTGGAAGTGTTTGTAGACAAAATGAGATATGTTAATGTAAAAGCATATCCTGAACATCTTAGGAGGAAAATATTTTCAGAAACTAGACCAATATAGCCCCTGTCCACTTAAAACTCATCTGCTAATGAATCTATACACTTAAAATATACTCACTCATCTTTATGCAGTGGTCCAATTCTCACATTACTATTCATTTTAAACTGTGGAACACATTTGACTGGATTATTACTTGTAGAAGAACACAGTCATTGACAATTACTTAAGATTTGGGGCTGACAGGACATCACAATAGAGCCAACCCTGTTAGCGCAGGTGTGGATGAGCCAGCCCCAAAGTTGTGAGTATGGGAGAGATGCCCCAATTTTTCATCTGTCTTGTGGCAGCATGTGCACAGGAAAGAAATCCTCCTGCCCCAACCCATCAATGCCTGGAGCAGGTGGGAGAGCTGGCCTGGGATCATAAGTGTGGGAGAGATGTCCCTGACCCCCACCAGCTGCAACACTTGGGAGAGCAGGCCTTGCGCCTCAACAGAGCGGCACAATAGAGTCAATCCTGTTAGTGCAGGTGTGGGTGAGCCACGCCTGAAGATGTGAGCATGGGAGAGCTGCTCCATTTCTCATCTGTCTTGTGGTGGTATAGGCAGGGAAAGAAGCCCTCCCCCTTGCCCACCAATGCCTGAGGCAGGTGGGAGAGTTGGCCATGTGGTCATAAGAGAAGGAGAGCTATTATCGATCCCATCAGCTGCCAACACTCAGGAGAGCAGGTCCTGCACCTCACCAGGGTGGCACAACAGATTCAACCCTGTTAGCAGAGGTAT
Source organism: Peromyscus aztecus (assembly GCA_902168405.1). Taxonomy (NCBI): domain Eukaryota; kingdom Metazoa; phylum Chordata; class Mammalia; order Rodentia; family Cricetidae; genus Peromyscus; species Peromyscus aztecus. The sequence continues at coordinate 12,538 of CABHPQ010134251.1, forward strand.
GGGTGAGCCACCCCCGAAATCGTAAGCACAGGACAGCTGTCCCCATTTCCCATCTGGTGGACCAACTCTACAGATGTCCAGGACCAGACCCAAGGTTATGACTTGGCCTGACCAAACATCCACCCCATCTATGATCTGCTGGAGAACACTGACCTGCAGACCCAAAGCTGCAAGATCTTCACAACACAGGGCACCAGCGGGACATCCAGGAAGAGTCCTAGTGGGGGCCAAGCATCAAACGTATAGTGGAGACCAAGGGCCTCGAACCAGACCAATGACTCTGTAATGAACATTTCCAAGTGGAGATGTATGGACCAAGGAGCATATGGTCATGACTTATTGGGCCACACTGCAGCCTCCATGATGAGATTTTTAATTCCTTCCTTTTGAAAAAAAAAATTTCTCATTTTATTTTCTTTGTTTTTTTCTCTTGAATTTTGTTTTATTGAGGGGGATGTGCAGGGGTGGAGGGCAGATGTGAAGGGTCAGGGAATGAATGGGATCAAAATACATACATGATGTGAACAACGCATATGTAGCATGAATTTTAAAAGGTCTTATTACTATAAACAAATTTGGAGCCAGGTATTGGGGTGAATGCTGAAAGAACAGAGAAGCAGACCAAGCCACAGCCTCACCTCACCAACTCCTCAGCTGACTTTGTTTCCATGAATCCTCAGACTGAAAGCCTCTGAATCCTCACCCGAATTGATTTCAGCTGAACTGTTGCTCAAAAGCCTTAAAGCTTAAAAGAGCTAAAGTTCCTGGTCCTCATGCCTTATATACCTTTCTGCTTCCTGTCATCACTTCCTGAGATTAAAGGTGTGTGTCTTTTCCAAGCAAGACATGAGATCACAAGTGCTGGGATTAAAGGTGTGTGTCACCATGCCTGGCTGTTTCCAGGTGGCATTGAACTCACAGAGATCCAGACGAATCTCTGCCTCCAGAATGCTAGGATTAAAGGTGTGTGTGCCACCATTTTCTGGCCTTTATGTTTATCTAGTGGCTGTTCTGTTCTCTGACCCCAGATAAGTTTATTAAGGTGCACAATATATTGGGGAACACTATATCACCACACACAGAATAAATAAATTTTATTAATTAAAGAAAAACATTTGGGGCTGAGTTTAAATCCATTTTTTAACAATGGATTCCAGTTCTCAAAAAGGTTAGCTTGTACATACTCCTCCTCATTATCTATTTTGTAATTCCTGGCTTGTTCATTTTTTCACCTAAACTGTTATGGCTCCTGATTCACCTTCACTTACCAGCCCTAGTGAAATTCTTCATGATTCAAATGCTTTCCTCTGCCTCTATGCATAATGGTTTCATTTGCCTCTAAAGAGCCAGTGACTACTGTGAAGGTCTTTCCTAAACAAGAAAGAAAGTAAAACTGGACTTGAGAATAGTATAAAGGAATCCCAGGATGTGATGTTTCTTTAGCAAATCTTAGTCCCACATAGTACACTTCGCTGGTGAGGAGACAACCCTATTCAAAGAGATGGGTGTCCGTCTCCTACCTCCACCCATAACATTTACAGATCATCCCTGAAGGTGACTTTCTGTTCCAAAGGGGACTATTTAGATTCCCAGAACCAGGCAGATAGGTTCATTGTATTGAAGAAAATGCTGCATAGACCATGATAACTTGAGGCAAAGGAAGCCTTGGCTATAATAAACTGTGTTTGAAATTCAGAATAGAAAAGCAGACTTCCCCTATGCGAAGCTCGCAAAGAACGGCAGCAGAGCAGTGGTTCTGATTGCCACAGCTTGATCCTTCCTTCTAATTCAGGATCTTGCCCAGGGACAAAAGTTTCCTGGTCACATTAAATTTAAGGGAAGTTAATAGAACTGCACTGCCTAGCTGAATTAAATTAGGGACTAGTAGCAAAGTTTGAAAAATCATACATAACTGTCTTAAAACTTGATAGAAAGATGGTACTGGCCTTGAGGATGTCTGAAGGGTGATGTCACCCCTGTACAGTGTCTTGGTAGATCCCCCAATGCAGAGTTTAGATACTGATGCTCTCTACTGATCGATCCATCCAATTTCCTCTGCGAAACTCTGTGGTCTGCACGTGACTGTGCATGACTTCAACGCAAGGTGAACTCCTGACTCTAATAACTTAGAGGGATAACTTTCTAAGGGAGGAAAAGTGGGGCTCATTTCCATATCAGTGATCAGGGAAACATCACTCAGTGGTTAAGAGTACTTGCTGCTTTTCCAGAAAAGCTGGATTTAATTCCCAGCATCCACGTGGTAGCTCACCATCTGTTACTCCAATCCCAGGGTATCTGATGCCCTCTTCTGGCCTCTGTGAGCACTGCAAACAGATTCTGCACAGACATACATGTAGCCAAAATACTCATATATATAAAATATTGAAAAATAATAAATACTAATATAGACAATTGTTTATGAGACTGTTCACTTATACTTGGGACTCTTTGGGGAACCTCCCTTTCCTCAATTCCTGTTGTCTTTCATGGTTCTTTACTAAAAATATTTATTAAAAATTACCATAGAATCATTTATTTCCTCCACTTTTCTGCATTTTTGTTTAGTGTGTTCTTTCTATTGGGAAGCTAGATTTTCATCAGATCAACTAACTTCACCTGCTTTAGTCGAGGGTCCATTTTACAGGAGTAAAGATGAAACTGAGCTTCTGTGGACTGCTACACCATAAAAAGAGCAGAGCAGATTTGTGAGAAACAGAGTGGTGTCAATCACCTAAATTTCACTTGAAATGAGGAAGTGCTTTATGAGAAAAGGCAATGTGACATCTACAATAAAATAAAGATGAGCTGAAGAGATGGCTCAGTGGTTAAGAGCATTGCCAACTCTTTCAGAGGTCCTGAGTTCCATTCCCAGCAACCACACTGTGGCTCACAGCCATCTATAGTGGGATCTGATGCCCTCTTCTGGCATGCAGGTGTACATACAGATAGAGCACCATATGCATAAAACGAATAAATCTGAAGGGAGGGAGGGAGGAAGGAAAGAAGGGAGGGAGGGAGGGAGGGAGGGAGGGAGGGAGAGAGAGAGAGAGAGAGAGAGAGAGAGAGAGAGAGAGAGAGAGAGAGAGAGAGAGAGAGAGAAAGAAAGAAAGAAAGAAAGAAAGAAAGAAAGAAAGAAAGAAAGAAAATCTAATAGTAATTGTAATTTTAAATTCACTGGTTCCAGGCTGGTGAAGGACTTTAATTACTATTTCACAGCAACTGAAACTAGATTAAAAACCTCAACTGAAGCCAAAGTTCACCTCAGTCTTAAGTTCCGGTTCCTGCTCACCTCAGTCTTAAGCTCTGGTTCCTGCCCACAGAGAACTCACCAGCCAGAGCACAGGGCAGACTGGGACATCCCAGCTGGCTCCGCATGAGTCTTCTGTAGGATTTTCAGCTGCTCCTTTCATGCACCGTTCCTGTTCCATGAGGCAGTGTGTCAGGTCCTCTGTGTCTCAGAGAATGGGTCTGCAAACAGCATCTACCTGGCCCTTCCCATGAGAGCCACATGTGGGCAAGTCTGGTGAAGTATGTCATGAAATGTGAATGTGTATGTGTACATGTATGTGTGCACAAGTGTGCATGTGGACATGCATGTATATGTATCTATGCACAAATATATGTATTATCTATGCATGAGGATATGTGTTTGTATTGTCTGCATATATGTATATATGTGTGTGTATGTATGGGTGTGTCTATGTGTCCAGATGTATATATGTCTGTATGTGTGACTATGTGTCTCTATATATGTATATGTGTGTATGTGTGAGAATGTGCATGTATGTGTGTGAATATGTATTTCACATGTACATCTGTGTATCTGTGTGAATGCTATATTACTAGATACTACTGAAGTATCTTTTAGTCATGGTACCAGTTCTCTACAATTGTTTTAAAACATGTTAGAAAATAAAATCACAGGATCTGACAGGCATAGCTTTTGAAGGTATATCAGTAAGGAGCACTAACTTCCGTTTGTACTGGAAAACACTCGGACAAAAATTATACATTTTGACCAGAGTGGTGCACAACCTTAACCAAAGTGTAAGGTATGGGACTGGGGCGGTAACTCAGTCACCAAAGTGCTTGCTGCACAATCATGGGGACCTGAATGTGATCGCCAGCACCCACACAAAATGCCAGGTGTGGAGGCACACACGTGCAACCCTAGTGCTAGAGAGGCAAAGGCAACTAGATCCCTCAGGCTCACTGGCCATCCAATCAAGAGGGACCAGCGAGCCCCAGGTCCCAGTGAGAGACACTGTCTCAAAACACAAGGTAGACGATTTAGAATATATGAGGCTGGCTTCTGCCAATGCACATACATGCATACACACCTGCACATACATACATACACCCTCACACACAGGCACACATACATATGTATTCACTTACTCAACAACAACAACAACAACAAAGTCATGAAGTACCCATGTCAAAAAAGAGAACATCAAATGTTTTGAAGATTTCAGAGGAGGAAGCCATGATGGACTGAGTGGGACAAAGAGACCAATGCAGGGCTCCAAGGAGAAAACACAGGCCTCCCTGACACCTTGTGGTGCTGAGCCGATGGGCACTATTACAGTGAGCAAATGTATGGTGTGATATGGGAGAAGGAGAGGGAAAGAGAGAGGAGGGGGTTCATTTCCTGTAGACGGAGGCATATATGAAGAGGTGAAAGCAGCGAGGAGTAGGCTGAGGGCCATGGTGATGTCTGGGCCTGGGCTGCTGCAGGGGCCCATGTCTGGGTCCATAACCCTGATACAGCTGCAGTCTCTGTTGATGCCCATGGCTCCTGTTATCACCAAAGGCCAAGAAGATAAGGCTGTATAGAATTTGCTCACCCCCTCACTGGCTACAACACTGGAGAGAACTGGTCCTGCCCCTCATGGGCTGGAACACTCAGGAGATAGGGTCCCACCTCACCTGGGCAGCACAGTAGAACTGACCCTGCTCGCAGAAGCTCGGGTGAGCTGGCCCTGAGGATGCGAGGGTAGGATAGTCCCCATCGCCTGTCCTGTGGCAGTGAGGGCAAGGGAAAGATGACCTCTCTCCCTTGCCCCTGCCACCTGTGGTGGGCAAGGGAGCTGACCTTCCCCTTTATCAGCTGCAGCACTTGGGAAAGTGGACCCTACACCTCACCTGGGCAGCACAGTAGAGTTGACCCTATTGATGGGGGTATGGGTGTACAAGTCCGAGAATGTGAGCATGGGAGATCTTGCCCCGCCCCTCATCTGCCATATGATTGTGGGGGTGGGGGAAAGATGCCCTCTGCCCCTCTGTCCCTCCCCGTCTGTGGCAGGTGAGAAAGCTGGCCTGGAGGTCATAAGAGTGGGAAAGCTGACCATGCCCCTCACCAGCTGCAGCATTCGGGAGAGTGACCCCTACACCTTGCCTGGGCAACATAATAGAGCTGGCTCTGAAGGTGCAAGTTTGGGAGAGCCGACCCTGGGGGCATGAAAGCAGGAGAACTGGCCCAGACCCTTGCCCATCCCTGCAAGGGCTGAACTAGCCAGGGCAATGCTAGAGAGCTCACCCTGGTGGTGAAGAGTCATCGAGAGAACTGGAGGGCTGACCAACCCTGCAACTAACTACCCAGGCCCAGAACCAGGGTTATGAGTTAGCCCATCCCAGCATTCACCCCGTCTATGATCTGCTGGGAAACGTGAAGGAACTGGTCCTGCAGACCCAAAGCTGCAGGATCTGCATGACACAGGGCAACAACGGGATATCCAAGAGGAGTCCCAGTGAGGCTCCAGCATCGACACTGTAGCAGAAACCAGATGCCTCAAACCAGACTTTACTTGCTGTGAACACTTGCAAGTAAAGATATATGGATAAAAGGGATTACTGTGTGACTCACTGTGTCACACTGCAGCTTCCATGATGAGATTTTTCTCTTTTTTTTTTCTTTTTTCTGTTAATTTTTTTTGGGGGGGAAGTGGGGTTGCAAGGGCAGAGGATGGATACAACAGGATATGAAGGAATCAAGATGCATGATGTGAAAGACACAAGGAATAAATAAAAGATTTTTTTTAAAAAAAATTTTCAATGCATTCATAGGTACAAATGATCTTTTGTTTTTGTGACTGACTAGGTTAAGAAGATAGCAGCTGATTTTGTCCCAGTTCCCAGATGAAGGGGATTCAGAAGGTCAAAACCATGACTTCTACAAGGCACAGCCACAGAACACAATTCAGACACCCCCCACTCCCCTGTTCCTTCTCAAACACTGCCAGCATCACTCCTCCCTCCCATTCACAAGTCTAAGAGAGTGCACAAGTGAAGAAGGCCACTAGGGAAAAGAAGCAGAGGAATGAAGCAGAGGAAGGTCAGAGGTCATGGCTCAGGTCAGGCTATCTGCCTGAGTTCATGTGTGCTCTAGCTATAGAGAACACAGACACTACAAATTATTCTGCTCCTAATTTCTGAAATTAAATAAATAAAACTACCCTAAGATCCAGCAATGAATACTAACACTGGGTACTCATGAAAGGAACATGCCAGCAGAATATGGAAGAGACGCACACTCCTACATTCATTGCAGCAATATTCCCTAGAGCCGACAGGAATCACCCCAACAAATACATAGGGAGGGCTAGAGAAATAATTCGATAATCAAAAGAAGTTGCTGTTCTTACAGAGTTCCTAGCACCCACATCGTGGCTCACAAACACACCTAACTACAGTTCCAAAGGATCTGATGCCCTCTTCCGACCTCTTTAGACACTATACACACACAATGTACTTACACTGTGTACAGGCAAATACTCACAAATAAAAATAAAATCCTTTTTTTTAAAATACATAAGGAGAAACAGAGCACATATCCACAATGGAAGACTGCTTAGCTTTAAAAAGGAGAAGGAGACAACCCTATGATCTGTAACAATAGGGACCTGCGGGCATTCAGTGAGATCTGCCAGGCACAGAAAGACAAACTGCGTGCTCTCCCTTACATGTGCAGATCTACGAAGTTGATCTGATAAAAGTAGAAACGTAACTGATTGTTGCCAGCAGCCATCCAAGGTAGCCAAGCACAGGTTTGCCAACATTATCAAGGCAATCTTACATGCTACCAGTATGTCCCCGAAAGCCATGAAAACATATCTCACATGAACCCTCTATGTACTAGGAGAAGAATTATTTCATGGGGCTAAAATGGCATCATTCTCATTCAAGGAGTAGTAAAACAATAGCTACAGTATGGGAATCTCCATCAGGTACTGGAGTCTTTATTCTAAGCTGACAATGGATTTTTAATTCGTTAGTGCTTCTGAAAGGTCAATGTATTAACTTTTGAGATCTTTCCTTAATCCTTAGGACGTTCGTGCACATTTAGAAAAATGCAGGTGCTTAACAAATTTTGTCCAGTTAAATGGGCCTCTGTGATCTGAAATTGGCATAGGCAGGTGGCTGCCAGGTCTGCGCTACTTAGGGAAATGGATGTATTTCTCCTCTACCGGCTCTCGGTGGGAAGGGGAAGAGGACGGGGGAGGGAGAATACTGACAGACAACAGCAGGGGTACTCTGTGCTCAGCATCTTGTCTTGGTGGTATATCCAACTGCAAGATTTATAACCTTCCTGTTACCATGTATCAGTTTCAACACTTTCCATGAAGTCTTCAATAACTTCGATGACATCTTGCTGAGGGGTTTTGTCATTAAAAGCCTAAAGCTGGTCATTAACAAACCTTCTCTGCAATCATCCACCGCTGTGCTAGCTCAGGCATGGATCTAACTGGAAAGTTGGGCTGCCTTGGAAACTTTCTAGAAGAATGCATTTTTATTGTGCAGAGTATATTTCTTTAGGGGAAGAATCCCAATCATTTCATCATTTATTTCTCATTATCTATGGACTAACCCTTCCCTCATAGACATAATCAAATTCAACAAACATGTGTAGCACACTACTATTTAATAGGAACACTGCTTGGGGCTAAATATATAATTAGGAAAAAAACACAGCTCAGCCTTCAGAGGATTCATGCCCACCCTACCCCACCCCCCAAAAAATTAGCCGCCATTAGCAGACCCTTTTGTAATATGGTGAGAATCAATGCAGGCGTTATATGCATCATCTTGTTCATTTGTCACTGTCTCTTGGAAGATGCATGTTCTTAATAACCTCATCTTTGTGATTAAATGACTAGAGCTTTGCCTACTTGGGAAATCAACCAGCCAAGGTGTCCATCAACAGGAGAATAGATAAAGAGAGTGTGGTGCATATACACTGTGGAATTTTATTTGGCCATAAAGAATGAAATGATGACATTTGCAGAAAAAAAATAGATGGTATTGGAGACCATTATGTTAAGCAAAATAAGCCAGACTCATAAAGACAAGTAGTACATTTTAGCTCCTACTCAGATTCTAGATGAAGGACATGAAGGTAGAAAGGGTCTATGAGAGGGGATGGAGAAGTCTGCAGGGAGATGGAAGGGGGTACCAGAGAGAGGGTGATGGCATATCTGTGGTGTGATAGCAGAAAGGACGACAATTTGGGTGAGAAAAGGAACCAAGAAGAAGGAGGGAGAGGGAGGACAGTAGGGGAGAAGGTTGAATTCGAACAAAGCACCATGATACCCACATATGAAGAGGACAAGTTAGGCATGATGACACACATCTATAACCCCAGCACCCAGGGAGGAAGGCAGGATGATTAGAAATTCAAAACCAGCCTTGGGTCTATGAGACCCTGTAACAGAAAGTAAATAAAAATTAAAAACCAGAAGATAGGAGAAGAAGACAAGAGGGAATGGCAGAAGAGGAGGAGGAGAAATCATATGGAATTCCATTACTCTATATGCTAATTAAGCAAACTAACTTTTTAAAACTAGGAGTGCTTATAAAAACAATTTTCTCATCATTAATGAGCTCCTAACTGGCAGAACCAGATCTCAAAAACAGGTTTTGCATAACTTCACACAGGTTTACCTGTCCTACACAACCACAGAAGGTCAGGCCATTAAAAAGCATGGAAAGGACCTACAATCTCAGACTGTACAAAGACAAGCCATGCTGGATGCAGACAGAAGTTAAGCAAATACGAGGAAGAACAGGAGCCCAGGCTGGAACCACTTGCGTAAGAATTAGTTTGTGCTGGATGGAGTCTTGCCCTGAAGAGTCCCCTCCCCTAGCCTCCCTTCTCCTCATATCCATCCACAGCACTGAGAATGGAAGGTTTCCATACCATGAGCATTTGTGCAGGGAATTTCAAGACTACCCACTGGCTCTGAGTATCCGGCACTGCTACTAAGCTTGTGAATAGAATAAAACTCATAAGTTGTACGAAAAACAAGCGTTTGTAGATCACTGAACTCCAAACATACAAAAATCCATCTAAATAACTTTTTCTGCCAACAATTTGTTTTTTTCACCCAATTTTCTGCCCCCTCAGAAGGAAATAATCAGAGAATATTCGCCTCTCCACTCATTTCCAGTAGGAAATAGTCAAACGGTCAATGCTTCAAAGAGTAATAAAGCATGCAGTCATGAGAGACTCTTCTGCTACAATGTGGAAAGAAGGAAAAGAACAGGAAATAAGTCCTCCAATGCTATTTCTCATTTTAAAAAGTTATTATACTACTTGTTGTGGGGGTGGAGATCAGAGGACAAATTGTGGGAGCCAGTTCTCTCCTTCCACCATGTGCGTCCAAGAGTTTGAACTCAGGTCTACAGGATTGGCTGCAGATACCTTTGCCAACTGGGCCATCCCACAGGCCACATAATGATACTTTCTTATTATTTCTTTTAGTTTTGAGATTATCATATAAATCATTTCCTCCTCCTCCTCCTCCTCCTTCTTCTTTCTAAATCCTCTTGTATAGCTTCCTTTGCTCTCTTTCAAATTCATGGCCTCTATTTTCATTAATGGTTGAGAATATATATTAATTACAGAAGTACAGCTTGCTCAATCTGTATAATGTTACTTGTATGTAGGTTTTCAGGGATGATCATTTGGTGATGGATGACCAATTGACGTGCTCTTCCTTGGAGAAGACCATTTCTGTTCTCAGTACTCATTAGTTGACTGTGGTTCTTGTGTAGGGTTGAAGTCTTGTGTGCTTTCTCTCATCCACTTTGGCATGTCTGAGGTTGTTTTTGTTCAGCTCATGTGTATGCAGCCGTGTAGATGAGACTTTAAATAGCAAGAAAAATAACCTGTGATAAGAATATTTAAGGATGCACATTTTGTAACAATAATTACCACTGGTTAAGGACCTCCAATGTGCCTGACAATGGCTTCCAGAGCTTTATGCTGTAAACTATTAGATGAGATGGAATCTTTGTAACAACTCTGCCACTGAAACCATTATTCCCACACTTACTGGTAAACAAATCCGGGAACAACAGGTTAAGCTATTTGCCAAGGGCCCCACAATGAGCAATTTGTAGATCTAAAATGAAAGCCTGGTTTTATCAAGTTTGGGTTGCCACTTTACTCTTATCTGTATCTGTGTTCATTAAAATATGTCCTATTTAAAGATGTTTAAATAGAATTAAACAGTGCAATAAGAAAAGGTACTAGTGAATATCCTCCCACTTGCTCTCCCCATTTCTTCCCTCTTTTTTTTTTCTTCTTTCTCAAAATGAGCCAGAAACATTAGCTTACATTTAGTGCTCAATAAATTGCTGTGGGATTTTACCTGGGGAGCTCTGAAAACCCTGCAGGCAGATATCATCGATCCAACTATAGTGTCATTATGTGCCTGTCCATATGCATGATGTGGAGTGGGGGAGGCTTTGTTCACAGGAATCACAAAACCATCATCCATCTGACACCCTGGGCTGTTGGTGGGCTCTTACCTGCAGGGTTTCCCACAAATGTCTTCCTTGAACTGTTATTATTTTTAATTGCTCACAGGATGCTTCTTACTAGGGAAGTTCTTGCCAACTAAGATTATCAGCTCTGCCTCCAAGGAGTCTCAGAAAATCCATGAGTAGCTCCAGCTGGTGAGAAGCCAGATCCACGGGCCTAAGATTTCCCCAACATCACAGAACCAGCTGACCCTTTCAGAGACATGGAGAACCACAGCAGACGACCTAGGTAAAGTCTGAACAGCAAGCTTAAGGAAAAGGCCTTGTGTGAGGGGACAAAAATTACTGTCTCGGAAAATCCTCAACTCACAGATCATAGATAATACAAAAATAATCAATAATGATATTAATAACACATTCTTCCCTGTCACAGGAAAAGTTATTTAGTAGCTTTTTGATATGAGAAAGTGCCTTGGACTCTCTGCAAATCAGTTTCCTCATCTGTAAGAAAGGAATAATTACCCAAATCACTGTTTGAGATTGAAGTGAGATAATGGCATCAATAAAACTCTTTTTTTCCCATAAGAATGGAGTTATGAAGAAAGCGCTTAGTAATAACTTTTATGGAGGTGAAAGTAAAGTCTCTCAAAGAAATGAATAAAACAAGATTCCATGAAAAACTAGAAGAAAAGACTTAAACACCATGAAAGAGCTCTCCCTGCTTCCTGGCTCCTTCCCTTTCCACACACTAGCTCCTCCGTACTGTTTCTAAGCTCATACAGCAGAATGCAGCTATCAATGGCCCGGTAACTTGCTTTCCCACCCTTTTCAACCTAAGAAACAAGCTGATCCATTCAAATTGAATGGATCCAGTGAGAAGCTTTCAGCGAGAAGCTGGGATTGGCTCAGTTCACATCATGTGATTTCATCTAAACCAACCAATTGTTTATTGACGAGGACGGTACTCTCTCTCCCATTTTCCAAGCTGAACCTGTGCTAAGCATACAAATCAGGACCATGACAATCTCACAGAAGAAAGGAGACTTGCTACTGGAAAAAATGATTCCACACAAAACAAATTACTAACATCTAGTGTAGAAACACATTAAAAATATTTCAGCAATACCCATCCCAAAGTCAACACACTCACGTTTGGATATCTGTCCAGAAAAAAATACATATTAATATAGGTATTTGCCAATATATAAATGTCCAAACATTTTAAAGGTTCATATCTTTTTTTTAAGCCCAAACAAAGATGGTATTGTATACCTGGCATGGTGGTACATACCTATGGAGGGAAAGGTATTAGGAGTTCAAGACCAGCTTTGACCAGCAGGGAGGTTAAAGCTAGCCTGGGATACATGAGAACTTGTCTCAAAAAGACAACAAATCAGACAACAAAAGCAGCATTGTGTATTAGTTATAATGAAAATACATAGTATGTTGTAAGATTAGGAAGGTAACACATGCTAAAAATAAATGATATTTTAAATATATAATATAATCACTAGTCAACGTAACATGGGGTTATGTCTCAAGAAACCCACGGTTAAGTTTAAAATGTTTGTACCAGCCCTAACTAAATTGTTACCAGCTAAGCAACATGGATGCCAAGGTCTTGATTGTTCTGCCTTGTGACAGAGACTCATTGAGAGACGTGGTTCTCAGTTCCTACCTGGTGTCACAGAACATAGTACCATGGAGCATCTGCACAGGAAAAGATCAAACTTCAACATTTCAGGTTCCCTTTCTACTGGGTGAATATAATTCTCTCCATTCTAAAGTATAAATATCTTAAATTGAGGTAGCATCATCTGTGTACATCCTGTTCCATTTTTCAGCCAATAATCTAAAGACTCAATAGAAAGTCAACATGCTGAAGAATAGTATTTTTGCTTGTCAGTCCTGTTTCTTTTTCCTGTCCTTTAGAAACCCAAATTTAATCACAATTTCTGTTCTCACATTCTGTTACAACCCACATCTCTAAATGACTACATTTATGGGCCTACCACTGAGTGTTTAGCATGAGAAATCTCGGGGATTGTATCAAGCACTTAAAAGCACTTCAAAAGCCAACAAAGACGCCTTTCTATAATTAGCAATAAACAGTACCAAATTGAAAATGAAAAAGGTTAACTCCTATTTTTGTCTCTTTTCCCAAACATGTACATACTAATTTTAAACAAGTCGTTCTGGTTTCCTGTATCTATCTTCTGTGATGTAAAATCTTCATTGTTAACTTGACTTCTTTAGATTTAATGAGACAGTTGAGGCACATCTCTGTGTGTGCCTGTCCGGAGATTATCCTAGGGTTCATTTCAGGGAGAAGAACATGCATGCTAAATGGGGGGGAGCATCCCATAGACCAGGGGCTGTGTGGAATAACAATTGGGAAAAAAGTAGAAAGTCGTAGTTCACCTTCATCCCCTTTCACTATTTTCTGGTTGACCATGGAGTAAACAACACTCCTCACCCACATCACCCATTGACAAGATGTCTGGCTCACGTTCATGAGAGCAAATCAACATGGACTGAAGCCCCTGAAACCATAAGCTATAACTAACTCTCCCTTTTCAAAGTTCTTCTTCCTGGTATTTGGTTACAGTAACATGACAGTAACTAATAAACCACCCACAAATGTACATGACAGCCTACCTCTCCTTCAGGATGAAACCTTGGAACATCAGCAAGTTAACAATATACCAGACTCATTCACAGAGATTAGTAGAAAAGAATCTCAGAGAAGCAGAGATTTCCCTTTATTTTCAGAAGTGAATTCTCACTCAAAAAAAAAAGAACAAACAAAAAATGCATTGTGAATGTCATTTTTGAAAATATCTTTAGTTTTGGTTAGATTATAGGAATCTGATTGCTGTCTTTCAATAAGCTTCAGAACTCAGTGAAGAATCAATCCACAAAAGTCAGGCTTTAGAAATATACCTCTTTGCATCACATTCTAGAATTCCTTTTGGTGCTTCCTGAGCAATTTTGTAAAGACTAATTCCTAGACTTTTCAATAGAATCATAATAAATAAATATGGCTGTTATGATTGGAAAAAAAAGGAAATTGCAGTCTCATTTTGTGTTACTTCCAGCTGTGACTCCTATATAGGAGCAAGATATAAAACTGAGGCAGTGGCAATGTTCTAAACAACAATATTTCAAGAAAAGCTGCAGGAGGGCAGACAAGGTGGCAGACAAATTAGTAATGCCTGTTATCAATTAGTAATTATGACTCATCATTTGTTATCAAATATTAAAAGAACTGTCTTGGAAGAGTTCTCAGCATCACCGTCGTCGTCATCCTAGTCATCATTGTCATCATCATCACCATCCTTGCCATCACCATCATCATCACCATCATCGCCATCATCATCATCATCGTCGTCATCATCTTGTCTGGAAAGTTGTTCACATATCTCTGTTTCTAACCAGGCCACTTAGTTACAGCTCAGATGCTAGACTGAGATTCTTGTAAATCCTGTCAACTCATTTTTGACAGTTAGGATATCAAAATATGCAAATGAGTATGTGATAGCTGAGCAGTGTTGATGTTTTATGATATCTAATGGTTTCCCTGCCATCCTATTCTTATTACCTTCACCTACAATTCAGGAAATGCTGAAGACAGTCGCTTTTTCCTTGATTCAATTTCAGCAGAGTGGAAACTAGGCCTAATCCTTACTTTCCTCTTCTAAATACCTGTTCTCCCCTCTCCTAATTACATGGCTTTACACTAATTTACATGAATTTCAGCTTTCAAAATCAATGGTCTTTGCTGAATGCAAATAAGCACATGGGAAAATTATATTAAGTTTGCACAATTGATCTTTCATCATTTCAAATGGTACCTTTGAATAGTTCCTGAAATGTCTGTCTGAAATACTCCCAACGCTGAGTGTCATCAAGAGATGGGGGGTCACACTGGGGAAACCCATTCTCGGTGATGTAAATTACAGGGTTATTATATGTATCCTAGAACAAGAGAGCAGAAGTTTCATTTCAAACAGATGTTAAAAAAAAAAGAAAAGAAAAGAAAGCTCATAAAATCAGGTGCATTACCCTCTATCTCCTGGAAGCTACAACCCCAAAACTAGTTTTCATCAAATTGCACTGACCCTATTAACTTAATTTTCCACACACTGACCTTTTATGACTAACAATGGAAAAGCAAAACTGTGCAAATGTCCATGAAGACAGTCAAATGACTCTTAACATAATGAGAAGACAGAAATATCCTTCTTCCCATCAGCATCTGCTGATTGTCACTGCTCCTTAACCCCTTGGTCCCGCTGGCAGGTACATTTTCTATCACCCACAGGAGGGGTCCAGAAAACTGGTACCTTGAAATTGTAATTTCAGCTACCAGCATAGGGGAGATTCAGAAAACATTCAGTTCTCTTTCCTTAAAATGTCTTTTCTAACCAAAGCCGTGACACTGGCTTGAAAAATATGTCCAAGCTACTCATATAGACACAACAGAATTTAACAACAAATTTTAGTGTTAAAGTAGCTAGTTCATCCTAATGAACTCAAATCTTACTCTTCTCTTCCCAGCCAACAAAGGGACATACTAACACCTAAAATCAACCCTTTTGGTGTTCATACACATGGATACATATGACTTCCCAGAGTATGACTTGGGTACACATAGACACAAATACATCATTCATTTACCTTAATGTATTTCAGTAGCTTACGTATTCCCCATGGCACCACATAGATCCAACCCACATTTTCCCAAGATGGATTGGGAAAGAATTCAATCTCCACATCCTGAAGGAAGCTGAGTTCTCCCTTCTTATTCTCCTGGTGCCTGACTAAGCGAGTTGTATAATATTGAACAGCAAAGAAATCAGCAGTGCCTTTGATCATTTTCTTCTCTTCTTCTGTGAATTCTGGAAGCCTTGATGATGGATAGCCTTGCTTTTCACTCATGGAGGCAATCTGGGACTTGACAAGTTCAGGATAATCACCATCAATAAATATGGGTTTTGCAAAGAAATCCAACTGGAAATTGATGGCTCTCTTAGTGGCTTCCTGGTCAAGCACTGAGTTGGGAACTGCTGGCTCTAACCAGCAAAAAAATAATGATAGGGACACAAAACCCTTCTGTTCTTTCCTGAATAAAGAATCATAGCTATGCCAGGATCTGGCATGAGCCTTAATCAAATTATGAGCTGCTTGATAACCTCCAATCCCAAAGTGAGGCACACCAGGAGCAAAGATACCCATGTCATAGGCCAAAAGAGCAAGAATATTAGGCTCATTTATGGTGAGCCACTGCTTCACTCTGTCTCCAAAAGTCCTGAAGCAAAACTGAGCATATTTGTCAAAGGCTTCAACAATTGCTTCTGACAACCAACCTCCTTGGTCTTCTAAAGCCTGAGGCAAATCAAAGTGATAGATGGCCACGATGGGCGTCACCCCGTTCCTTAACAAATCATCTATGATCTTGTTGTAATAGTCGATTCCTGGGAAGAGAAAATATAAGAAGCAAAAAGTTATTTTTAGTATGATGCCAACATGTTTTATGAGGCAGGCATTGGGATGAGTTTTACTCAAAACAAGACATATGTAGTCTTTAAGTTGATCAATGAAAGGTAGGGAAGAAGCATGGAGAATAACAGAGAAGACAGGATAACTAGGAATTATTATAATAATAGGATAATTAGAATGGTGAGATGGGGAGGCAGGGATGGGAAGATAATTGCTCCAAAACAGATACATTTGAGGAAGTTGTCCTCACCTAACATTATGCTTTTTTGTGTGTTTATTGAAATCAATTCCATAAGAACACAAGCTCTATGTGAGGTTTGGATGTGCAATTCATCTCTAAATTTTCAAATCCTGGAATCATATCAAAAGTTCAGTGAATAATAACAATCTGTTCAATTAATAGATCTCAGTAGTATTAAAAAGTAAACAAAGAAAGCAAATCAAATGATTGCCTCAGTTCTTTGCCAGGCCGATTTGCCTTACAAGTCTGAGGAAAGAGTTCCACTGAGTACACACAAAGGTTTAGCATCTAAGACAGGTACAGGAGGACATGCCTGTGGTCCCAAATACTTGGAAAATTTTGAGCCAAGTACATTGAGGTCAGTCTCAGCAACATGATGATAACCTTTTTTAGGAAACTAAAGAGTTAAACACGTAGCCTAGAATGTGGATAAAAGATACTGAGCATCCTCACATAGTGTGCCTCCCTGATAGAGTTCAGTCTACAATTCTGACAATCTACAAAAATACCAAGTAAGCCCTCCCTCTCAGCTGATTCTTCCTGGATGGCATGAACCATCGAGTACTGGCCAAATTGTTGTAGAGTTCAGAAGAATGCTATTAAGTTGAAGAGGCTCTGCCTCGGAAACCAAGGCCAAGAAGATATTGGCACTAGCCTCATACAATGACTCTTACCTTGAAAGTAACTCTCTAAGGAGAGGGTATGGTAGCACTGTACCTGGCTTCATGTTTAAAAGAATGAAAGGAACAGGCAAGGCACTTAGAGGAGAAAAGCTGTCCTGAGTTAAGAGGTTTCAAGAGAAATGGTGTAAAATCATATGTAGTATTGCACTGGAGGCTTTCTGACAAGGAAGATCTTTTTCTTTTCTTTGCTAACTTAGTGAATACAGAAACAGACTTCTGCACTGTTTCACCCATTCAGTTATCCCCTTGTTCACTGCTTAAATGCATATCGATAGAAGAACAATTATATGCTGGGCATAAAAACTTAGGAAGGTAAGCAGGACACTCTTTCTCGTAAGAACTCCACAAACAATACAGATATGCTTATAAACAGGTAAACTATGGTAGGACTACATAGTGCGGATAATGTTTAGCATATTATTTTAAAATGAGATAAGTCATACTCATCCTAAACTTGGGGCATCTGCAAGCACACGCTGAAAACAATAAGCCATAATGGATTCAAGACTGAACTATGATGCCAGCCTATTAAAGTCCACTGCCAATCTGTCACCTACTAGCTCCATGATCTTGGGCTACTAGATCTCCCTGAATTATCTGTGCTCATCTATAAAATGTAATAATACTAGATACCTACTTCAGTAAATTATTGCATGAGGGTTTAATCAGTTAATAGACTGAATATAATAAGAACATTTCTTAACACATCATAAGGGTTCAGCACAGGTTATCTGTCATTCTACTAATTAATATTGTTGTTATTATTAGATGAATATAAATGATCATCATAAGGCAATAGGAACAAAATGTTCCTTAAAGAGAACAAGGACAACCAAATGTCCAAAACACCCAAGGAGTTACAGCCATGAAGACCATGGAAAGAAAAAAACAGGCAATGTACTCAGTTTGTTATAGAAAAGGAAGTCAACCGTCATCACTCAAATTTGGCAAGTACTCGAGGACAGTTGGGAGAAAAAAAAGAAAAAGCAGAAGGCTCAGGTGCGCTCTAACTGGAGTTGTGGTACAGGTAGCTGGAAAAAGGCTGGGTAGAAGTGAGTGTCTTCTGTGATTGGTTTGGGGGGCATATTTAACTCTCTCTGGTTGGCCTTAGTTGGATGCAGACCTATGATGGGAACAAAAACTATAGAAAGTGGAAGTTGTTAGCTAACCCTAACTATTCTGGGCAGACAGCTACAGAGGTTGTGGTTTAGCTGTCTGGGCTTCTTATGTAGGTCAGAGTTTTATTTTCATATGCTGTCTGGCCAGTGTTTATATAGTCACTCTCTTAAAAAAAAGTCATTCCTGGGAATGAAAGTTCAGACACTTCATCAGAAGAGGAAAGAGAATGGGGAGAAGAAAGCAGAAACCTTGTTATGCACTGGGGTATTGTTGACCTGCCTGAGTATTTTTAATCATGGCTCATTCCTGTGGAAAAGAGGAAAATAACATGAGTCATGCATAAAAACTTCATGTTTTGTGAACATATTCATTTGTAACTGTAGCAGAATAACTCCTTGGTTTTTTAAAGATGCCCATGGAATAAATGAGTGTGTTACCTTACAGAGCCAAAGGAGACTACTATGCAAATGCAACTGAGGTAAAGACCTTCACATGAGGTTTCTAAAATGGACTCAATATAACACGTAAGTCCTTAGAAGTAGAAGAGTATGGCAGGGAAAAAATGATCAGAAGATGTAACAATAAACAAGAGGTGGAGACTGTGCTATATTGAGAGAGACTGATTTGCCACTACTGGTTTTGAAGATGAATAAAGACATCCCTAAGCCAATAAAATCAAGTGAAAGTGACCTTCAGAATATATCCAGCAAGAACATAAGGACCTCAGTGCCAATTGTCAACAATATCATGAACCAAGACAGAGACTGCCTCATATGCTTTAAAAAGAAACACAGCACTGCAGATATCTTGATTCCAGCTAACAGAGCTCTGATGTCACAGATTGTATTGGTTTAAGCAATTGAGTCAGTGATGGTTGATTTTTGGTAGCAATGGAAAAGCTATATATATATATGTATGTATATATATATGTATATATATATATATATTTCCTTTTCTCTCTCAATAAAAAAAGTGTTCCAAACTCATCTCTTGACAAATATAAATCCATATTTCCCACTTTGTAACTGTAGTATCTAAGCTGATGTAGTACATTAACTAACCTTGGTATTGGTAAGCTTTAAGCCCCTCTAATGAACTCTTTTCATTGGCTTGTCTTGCAGATGAGTTTCTTTTATTGAGTTCATACTATATATACACTAGATAGCATGCACTTTTACTTAATTCTAGCACTAAGTCTTATTCCTATTAAACACATGAAAATTGGTATCAAGAGAGCCTGAGTGTTCTCAAATGGAATAGACAATATTTAGTCCCATACTGAGTCTGAGGTTTCCCCCACAACAACATATCATCTTTCCTGTTTACAAATGTTCCTGAATCAAAGAAAATGTGACTTCTCATTAGCCTCAGCTTCTACCTACTCAGACCTGGTCATAATATCAGATCTTTCTTTATTATCCTTTTATGAGAACTCTTTAATGGTAACCAATCAATTTTAATTCAGGCAACATGATAATCATGAGTTGGCATTAAATACATTTTATGTGTTTAGGTATTCATGCTCTGTTGCATAATTTATATGTAATATCCTAAAATGGAACACCTTTTTTGCTTCAGCTTTTTACAGTTTACTTGATGATATAATACAGCTTTTACAACTTTTCTGTGAGGTGGTAGAGTGGTGTGTGTGTGTGTGTGTGTGTGTGTGTGTGTGTGTGTGTGTGTGTG
>CABHPQ010134251.1:32545-53131 GCA_902168405.1 Peromyscus aztecus
GTGTGTGTGTGTGTGTGTGTGTGTGTGTGTGTGTGTGTGTGTGTGTGTGTTAATAGGGAGGGATTGAACCTAAGGTTTTTGTGGACACTAGGCAAGCAGTCTGCCATTGAGCTGTATGCACAGCTAGAATGATATTCTAAGAGCAGCGTACCATATTCACACAACTTAGTCATAGGAACTTAGACAAACCACTTGACCGCTGCATGCCTACAGTCCTCTTATGGAAAAGAGATGCTAACAGTACCACCTTGCAGTGACTATAAGAATTGGATAAGATCATAGTGCTGAAGGTACTGAGTTTCACTTATCAATAAGACTGCTAAGTAAGATTTAGTGACAACTAATCTTCCATGTTCTCAAGTGACCACCTGTGACCAATCTGAAGGTCTTGACATTGAATGGTCATTTGGACTCTGTTCTGTTCCAGATAGTTAGGACAAGACTAACTATTTGAAGAAGTAAAATGTCTACAAGTTTCTCTCATAGTTAATACCACACTTTTGTTTTAATTAAGCCCATTTTTGTTTATTTGATCTTTGAAAAGTTGGAGTAGATGTATGAAAAAATAAGCCATCTCAGACTAACTGTCATGCAAAGGTAGCATGGGGCAGTTGGGTGGTGGGGCTGGCATGGTAAAGTGAGCATTGTTTGAAATAATATGACAACATCAAACACCCAGTGACAAAAATTAACTGCAAGTAGATCCCAGGGAACTTGAATTCTGAGGTGATTTGTCTCACTGGGGCCTCTCACATGCTGACTTATCTCTTCTTAAAATAGCTCTTCTTTGCCTCCATCTCAGAATGAGTTGCCTCTATGTGACCCATTTAATGTGGTCTCCCAAATGCTGTTGCACCTGCCAATACAACCTCAGATCCTTGCACAACCTACCAGCCAACTCAGTCCTCTCATTCGATCAAATCAAGACTTCCCTGAGAAAGAAAAACAACTGGGCAAAGCCATCTTTTTTTTTTTTCACAATGCCACAGACACCACAGGGAATGGGCTTTTTTCCTTTGTCTCATCAGCAGTGAACAGGATTATACAGAACAGAGAAATAGGGAAACTCTGTTATAAGAGAAGACAGCTACAAGTTTCAGAAAGCGTGCTTCCAGTAAGACAGAGATGGGGAAGGAAGAGAGAAAGAGGAGAAGGAAGGGGGAAGGAAAGGGAGAAGGAAGGAAAAGGGAAAGGGGAAAGGAAGGGTGGGATGGGAGGAGGGAGAGATGAAGGGATGGAGAGAAGAGAAGTCAGGCAGGTCAAATTAGCCAACTATGAAATTATAGTAGAATTTGTTTTGATCACATGTCCAACCTCTGTCAGATATGTGTTAATATTCTTTGAGTGGCAGGCACCTCTAGACTCATACCACCAGTTTCTTGGGTGGTCCAAGGACTGTTTTAGTTCTCTGCTGCTGCTGTAACAAATTGCACATAAAGTGTCTATAGCTCTGGAGGCCAGAAATCCAAGTAGTTTTCAAGAGGTTTAGGACAAGATGGCAATAAAGGCATCTTCCTTTGGCAAGCTTTCAAGTGCAGTCCACCTCCATGCCTTTTCTGGGTGGTAAGGGTCCCCTTGCATGCCTTCTTTGTGGTTCCTTTCTTCATCTTCACCTCATCGCTCCTCTCCAATCTGTTTCAGTCCTCATAGCCCCTCTGACTCCAATCATCTGTCCTCCTTCCTTTAATAACCCATGTGATTACAGTGGTCCCACACAGATCATCCAAGATAATGTCATCTTCATGTCCTTACTGTAAAGTTTCTCTTGCTAACGAGGGTATTGTCTTCATGATGTCTAAAATTCAAAACATTACATGTTTGTCATGTAAGGAAACATTTTTCAGGTGACAGTTAGGCTGAACATAAAACACAAGGTAGCTGTGAGCTAGTTGTCTTATGTAAGTCATTCCTACGAAATACTCTTACACTTGATGTCTTAAGTGAACAAGAATTTCTGCACGTATATTCACATTTTTCCCTTTCTTTCCAAGACTTGTATCTCCTAGCAATCCCATAAAAAACCTACATTTGTGGCAGATATGAAAATGCACTTAGACAGCTAAAAAATACAGAGCTATGTGACTTCAGTTGCCAGCTCATTCTTTTCTTGTTAAACCCTGAAAACTTGACATTTGAAAAAGAAAAGCTATGCCAGAATCTTACTTTGTAAAACATTCTCCCAGTTTGAGAACATAGAATTTTACAAGGTTCCAAATGTCCCATAATCAAACTTTGGAATGGGTAGTCAAACATACAGAGAGAAAGAGAGAGAGAGAGCAAGAGAGAGACAGAAACAGAGAGACAGAGAAAGACACAGAGACAGAGACACATAGAGACACAGACAAAGAGACAAAGACAGAGATAGTGTCTTGGGTTCCTGGGCAACAACAGTAAGAATGTTTTGTTTTGTTTTGTTTTAATCTTTACATGTTCTTTGAGAAAATGTTTAAATGGGGTGGCACACAATGGCCTTTCTGAGTTTAAACCGTTCCAATCTCTTCAACAGATCACTGCACAAGAATGAGCAGCTGCTTGCTGAAATCCCACTTCCTGTAAGCACCTCCTGTGCTTTCTTGTTCAGAAGAAACTTCAGATTATTCATCAGCTAAGACTGAGGCCAAACACAAAAAGAGCTGTGTGTGATGGCCAGGTGATCACCAACTGCGCTTGGCAAGAATCTGTCCTCACCACCCCCAGATCACTCAACTGACTCCAGCAACCTTTGTGCCTCTGTGTCAATGTTCCAGTTTCTCTGCCTCCCTGCTCTTGGATCACTGACTCACAGTGTGTCCACAAACTTCTGCATGTGTTAAGTTGTCTCTCTATGTTCGATATATTGGTACAGCTTCATACTGCTTTAGCTAAAAACCTTGGTAAAAGGCAGGAGATTGTTCAGTCTGTACAGTGCTTGCCTTGTAAGCCTGAGGACCTGAGTTCAGTTCCCAGAAACAATAATTTTAAAAGTAGGGTGTGATAGAATAGGCTTATAATATCAGAGCTGATGTGACAGAGACAGAAAGATCCCTGAAGTTCACTGGCTAGCCCAGCCAGCCTGGACTACTTGGCGAGTTGCTGGCCAAAAAGGGACCCTCTCTCAAAAACAGGGAGGTGGAGGGTAATGAGCCTGAGAAAAGACATACAAAGACTGTCTTCTGGCCTCTACAAGCATGTAAATAAATGTACATATACACATACTTTCACCTCTGTGCAACACAAAGAATAAATAAATAAGTCTTAAGAGAGAATATCTTCAGCAAGGTGGTGGTGCACGCCTTTAATCTCAGCACTCAGGAGGCAGAGGCAGGTGGATCTCTATGAGTTTGAGGCCAGCCTAGGCTACAGAGTGAGTTCCAGGAAAGGTGCAAAGCTACACAGAGAAACCCTGTCTTGAAAAAAAACAAAAACAAAAAAAAAGAGAGAGAGAGAGAATATCTTTAGAATCTGGGCATTTTGGAGAGAAAAAGCAGATCATGTGTCACACAATAACTTAAAAACCACAGTGGGTTTAGGTCAGTTGTCTCTGTAGCAAAATATATGAATATCTTCATCAAATACAATAAACCAAGATAATGAAAGAAGTATTCACATACATTCACTTCCACTTGGAATGCCTGCTGAGTTGTAGAGAAGACCTCAGTAAGAGCCCTCAGGATCCTAGAGGTTCAGAGAGGGAATGGTAGGGCTGTCTTGTAACCCTGGTGGTGGTCACAATTCTGAAGATTATTATCATTTTGTTCTGTACCATCCAAGTGGAAGCTCATTGGAAACTCCACCAATGGAAAGAGTCTTGGTAACATGGAACTTCTACTTA
Organism: Peromyscus aztecus; assembly: GCA_902168405.1. NCBI lineage: Eukaryota > Metazoa > Chordata > Mammalia > Rodentia > Cricetidae > Peromyscus > Peromyscus aztecus. The sequence continues at coordinate 36,357 of CABHPQ010134251.1, forward strand.
TTTGATGAGCAAAATTACAGCAGAGTTCAGGTGGTTTTGCATGGGTTTTGGTGCACTAGGATTTTGATGGCAGATCTAAGCTGAACTCAGCAATAACCAAATTTGTCATCTTGGAAATTTTGAACCCAGTCTTATGCCCATGGCCCATGTTATGGAGACCTCTCATGCACAGGCCTAATAGGACTGTAAAAGCAAGTACAGTGTTTGGCACTACCTGCTCAATAAAAGGAGATCATCACTGTACTCAGTGGTTTTTATGATTGTTAGTGACCTTAATAAATTAAGGAACTATTTACTGAATCCTTCTGTAGCTGAAGTTTTCCTGTGTCCCAGCCTATCGGCAATCGGGACAAATCTCTCCCGCTCGTGTCCCCCAAGTAAACACACAGAGACTTATACTACTTGTAAACTGTATGGCCATGGCAATTTTCTTGCTATCTGTTCTTACATCTTAAATTAACCCATTTCTATAAATCTATACCTTGCCACATGGCTTGTGACTTACCGGTATCTTACATCATGCTTCTCCTCATGGCGGCTGGCAGCATCTCCCTCCCCAGCCTTCTTCCACCCAGCTTTCTCCTCTCTCCTTGTCCCACCTACACTACCCTTCCTACCTGGCTACTGGCCAATCAGTATTTTATTTATCAATCAATCATAGCAACATATATTTACAGCATACAGGACATCCCACAGCATCCTTCTCTGGAAGGCAGTAGACTGGATTTCAGAGCTCTTCAGACAGAATTATATGCCCTTCACAATATAAGCAATTCAAGGGATTCCCTTCCACCTGTGTTGTGAGTATATAGCACAGTCTTTTAGGCATAAGTCATACTCAATATACTCTGAGTGGAATTAAATACAAAGTGCTCTCAACAGTAATAGTAAAGAGTATAAGAAATACCCTATGAGCTTTGTATGTGCTATGAGATGGTAGATGATAGATGATAAATAGATGATAGAAAGATAGATAGATAGATAGATAGATAGATAGATAGATAGATAGATAGATAGGATAGATAGATGATAGAAAGATCATAAATAGGAGAGATAGATAAATTATGATATATAGAAAGATATGATTGATAGAGAGATATGATAGATAGATAGATAGATAGATAGATGATAGATATGATTGATAGATGATAGAGAGGGAGAGAGAGAAAGAAGGAGAGAGAGATAGAGAGAGAATACAGATTAGATTATCTTCTGCTTGGAACTGATGGAGATTTTAGAAAAAAAAAAGCATTCATGCTCAGCCTGAATGGGAGGTTAGGCCTTCAGCAGATGTAATTGGGGAAGTTAAAGAAAGGCCATTCTAAGCATGGAGAAGAGTGTGAGCAAATTCCTCCAAATGTGAAAGATGTGTATTATGTTTAATAAGTTGTGGTAACTTGTGTGTTTGGGAGATTCCATACACATACACCAGGGAAAATAGCAGCTTAGAAGGCTTCAGAAGTCAGTTAAAACTAAGTCAAATAGAACCTAGAATGATACAGGAGGAAGAAATTTTCTTACTGAGCCTTGAAAGAATGAAAACAATGTTTTTCAATCTCTGTTTTAGCAGTAGATGACCCACCTTACTATGAGTTAGACCAAGTTTTAGGAAAGTTGATGTGGTTGTATTTATAGGAAAGACTGGAGGACAGAAAGGGAGAAGGCAGGCATATCTGTCTGTGCGTGCCAAAAAGTCCTTGTTTAAAAATAATAAACAGGTGAGGGCTAGAAGGATGCTGAGCAAGGGAGAAGCTAACAGCTGCAAAGGTACAAAGACAGTCAAGTACAATTGGAAACCGGTGAGATGACAAAAGTAAGACACTGAGCTCACTCAGAGTCAATTGCCAGAGCCTGAGGTATCATGGTACCAAAGAAAAAGGTAGCGATGTTGGGTGAGCAAGATAGAAAGTTATGGGTTCAAATTGAGCTGAATATCACCTCTTTTTCAAAGTCAGAAATAAAAGCAATCAATGATGTGCCATAATTCCACATTCAACCAAACAATGGCCCTCATTTTGGTTACTGTCTCCTGAGTTCAGCAATAGGCCTCCTTATCTTGGCTTGTTCCTATTTGGGGAGCTCCAACCCTAAAGTCTAGAGTGTTGTACAAGCCTCTGTGGTTGTAGATACATTCACAAGGAAGAAATAGCCAGTGTGAGACAAACACTGCAAATTCCCAAGCACAGGCAGGAACTAGCATAATGAGTTGTTGCATGTACTAACTTATGTAGCTTACACATGGCATCAAGAAGGCTCTGAGAGTGTGGAAAGTTTGGTGACATAGGGAGAGGAGCCACTCTCAGGTCATGCAATTGTCCATCCTGTGTTTATGGGATGCTCCCTAAATTTTACACTCAGTGCATATCATTTGCTTGACCTAGTACCTCTTCTATAAGTTGCGTGAATTCTTTTCCAGGACCAAATAATAATAAAGGGTGTGTGTTTAGGAGCCATATGCTGTAGAATATGGAGTTGGCAAACTTTTCCTGCAAAGAACCAGATCGTTAATATTTTGGACTTTGTAGGCCATATGCTCTCCACCCCAACTACTCACTTTTGCCATTGCAGTAGGGAAGCAACTATAGATAGTGTGTAATGAACGGCCATGGCTGTGCTCCAGTAAAACTTTATTTACAAAAACAGGTGGTAGGCCAGATTTGGTCCCCAGGCCAAGTTTCCAAGTCTATTTATATAAAATATAGCTAGATCATAAGTTTAGATTTCAGATCTATTTGCCAAATAGGTGGACTTGGACATCCACATCTATAAAATATGATCATGGTGTCTTCCTTATTGGTTTGAGAATGAGAGAAAATGGGTGTTAAAATGCCTAAGTAAGGCATCCAATGCAGAAGTCAATGTTTCTTTTATTTATGCATTTTAAGAAGAATAGCTAGCACTTAATAAATGTCTATGATAGGCCAGGTACTATATGAAGCACAAAATTATTCCATGTAATCTTTACTAATTCTCTGAAGCATAAACTCTTGTGGCATTCCTTTCTACTCATGGAGAAACTGAGTCACTGAGTGATGCCAAGAGAAATCGATACACACAGTATGTGATGATGCACCGGATGCTTCACACTTCGTCTCAACTAAGTGAGCTCCAGGGAGCTGGAGACTAAGCCCTCTGCTGTCATTGGGAGCTCAGTGCAGCTGAAATTCTCCTTAGCCTTTCAGGTTCTTTGGGGCTTTCATAATTCCTCATGGGTGACAAAACTACAAAAGTAGTTTAATACAACAGCTTTTGGGAATTCACTTTCACTGAGGTAACATCTTACATGAATAAAAGCCTTATTCCAGCCTCCTTCCTGCCCATATACCCCTTCTTCCTCCAACAGTTCAAGAACCAGGCAAACCAAAATATTGTTGAGAAAGCTAATGCCAACCCATTTCAAAAATGTTATCCTATAATCACTCTGAAAACTTGTGATTTTCGAAGCTGCCCTGCAGAACAGCATGCTGGATTAATTATGCCAGACTGCAGCAGTAACCTTGAATTAAAGCTGCAACCTTCTATTTTTAAGAAACACTTGCCTTTCTGGTTGATGAAACCTGTCGTCCCATCAGGTAACAGACGTGACCAGGAAAGAGAGAAGCGGTAATGAGTCAATCCAAGCTGTTTGATACATTTCAAATCTTCTTCCCACAGAGTGTAGCTGCCACAAGCTACATCACCAGTCTGGTTCTCAAAAACTCGCTCTCCTCCCTGATGGGTGAATGTGTCCCAGACACAAGGGCCTCTTCCATCTGCATCCCAGCCTCCTGAGAAAAGAAAGAAAATAAAATGGTGTCTTGACACCAAGAGGCATATGTGGAATGTAAATATTTGTCACCAAAAGAACATACCTCATTAACTCAATGTACCATATTTATAACTTTAAAATGTGCCTTTAAAATAACATGCATGAGTGGGTTATGTGTTTAACTGTCCTTGATCCCTAAAGCTGACTAGTAGCAAATGAAAACTTATTGCATAGTGCTCTTGCATAGCAGGCTTTCATGGTTCATTATCTGAAGCTCTCTCAGCCGGTAAACAGAGGCAGTCCCCAGCTTACGAATGTCTTTGAGTTGCAAGCTTTGCTGCTTTGAGAACATTACTCCTGGTGGTGAATGACAGTCTTGTCCTTGCTTATCAGATTCTAAAGACCTTATCTCTGCTGCCTACACTTGAACCCATTCTCCTTTATTTCTGACAGAGAGGTCTTTAATGGTCCAGCCTGTTATTTGTGGAAAGACACAAGGAGCTTCCACTGTTGATACTAGGATTTAAAATATGTTTGTTCGTACTTCTATTAATTCAACAGATGTTTTGTATCAAGCACTATGCCTAGTGAAGGAGATTCTCAGGAGGACTATGCTGTGCACATTGTTGAGGAACTTACCCAATTCCAACTATCAGTTGTAAAACTGCTAATTTAAAAGCCCTGGCCTTCACAGAAATTCAGGAAAGACAAATGAAAATTTATTTTCCAATTGTGAGGTAAAGTCAGAGGAGATTTCTTTCTGCTCGGTAATTTTATAAACTTAAAATTGATCTAAAGTATGAAATATATATATATATATATATATATATATATATATATCAGGGTTGTTATGTTTTGTATAATTAAGAGCATGTAAAACAAACTATGAAGCCTGAGTCTAGAGTATATCTGGAAATGATGGATTTAGGTTAGTGCTTAGATGTGGAGAGAAAGGAGAAGTAGAATTAGAGAGAAATACAAGGATCTTCAAGGGTATTCCCTATGTGTTTCTCCTTAAACATGACAGAAGATATATGGATGGATGTCTAGTATATAATCTATAATCCCCCTTACAAACCTAAAATATTTCATTATAATGTCTCTGTAAGAAAGTATAATCAAAAAGCAGAGACAAGGACCTATAGTTAGAAGTTTTTCTGTGTTCCTCCTGGTCCTGCAGCCTCTCAGACCCAAGTAAACACACAGAGGCTTATATCAATTACGAATTGCATGGCCATGGCCTATGGCTCAATTTTCGGGCTAGATAGCTCTTATAATTAAACTCAGCCCATTTCTATTAACCTATATGTCACCACATGTTCCATGGTTTTACCTGTATGCTATTACATGTTGCTCCCTGAATGGTGGGATGGCATCTCTATATTGCAACCCACATGAGACATGAAGTAGAAAGCTGTTTTTGGCTCCATTATTGTGTGTCTAGAAGCCCCTTTTAAATTCTTTTAGGCCTATGGAAATTTGAGAGCCCTACATTGGTATGCCAAATGTAGCCAGAAAGTATCTCTGGTCCCGCCAAGCCCCCACAGACCCGTGGCCACTTATAAAAAAAAATCACTCAGAAGCTTATATTAATTATAACTGCTCAACCATTAGCTTAGGCTTATTACTGACTAGCTCTTACATTTAAATTAACCCATAATTCTTATCTATGTTTAGCAATGAAGCTTGGCACCTTTTCTCAGTTCTATCTTGCTTGTTCTGTGTCTAGCTGGTGACTCTGACTCAGCCTTCCTCTTCCTAGAATTCTCTTTGTCTGCTTGTCCTGCCTATGATTTCTGCCTGGCTACGGGCCAATCAGCATTTTATTTAGCAACCAATCAGAGCAACACATATTCACAGCATACAGAATGACATCCCACAGCAAGGACCCTCTGGTCCTCACTGGGAATCTACGGACTCACATGTGACTAACTGTAACAGAATCAACTGTAGTCTCCAGCTTGTTAAAAGGAGGGCATTGGTAATAAAAGAAATGATGGGAGGTAACTAAGAGGAGACAGAAGAATCACTAAAGGGGGGAGTTTGACAAAAGTAAAAGTGACTGTACATATCAAGGTAGGGTACCAATAACTACACAAAGATGCCATATCCACCCCTGTCATGTCCATCTGTGGGCTTAGAGAGAATGATAAAAGACTGCTGGTGGAATAGTCACAAAAATGAAAACATAAATTTCCAGTATCATTCTTATGGACTGACCACTTAGATTAATAAATGAAGAGTCTTAATCTGAGAGAATTTAAGCAGTGTTTTAGTGCTGGTTAATATTTTGTTGTTGGCTGTGTTTATAAATATGTGGAAGTATGTAGCTAGAGTTTTCCTGCCTGGCCCACAGTCAGGATAAATCTCTTTCACCTGCCAGTCCTACAGTCGCTCAGACCCAACCAAGTAAACACAGAGACTTACATTGCTTACAAACTGTATGGCTGTGGCAGGCTTCTTGCTAACTGTCCTTATATCTTATATCAATCCATTTCTATAAATCTATACCTTGCCACATGGCTCGTGGCTTACCGGCATCTTTACATGCTGCTTGTCCTGGCGGCGGCAGGCAGTCAGGGCCTCCCTCTGCCTTCCTGTTCTTTTTATTCTCTCTGTTAGTCCCGCCTACACTTTCTGCCTAGCCACAGGCCAATCAGTGTTTTATTAGCAACACGTTTGCCATACAGAACATCCCACAGCAGAAGTATATCATCAATGGATATATGAATACAATTCAAAAATAATACACAATGCCCCTTACAGTAAGTTTCCTGTCACCAATTGATTTTGATAGAACATTTTCATTTTGTCAAATTCTTATATCTATAGCCATCCTATGGTTGCAACCTGACAAGGTTGTGAGTTCTCTCATGACTGTTGATTGATATTTTAAGTTAAAGAAACAGACAAAATGAAAAGAAAAAAAGTTTCAGAACTTGACTCATTTGCTCATGACACCAGTATTTCTTTACTGAGTTAGATAAGCATTTTATACAGCAGACTATTTCCTCGGTGTTCTGTGCTACTCACAATGTACCAGCTACAGATAGGAAAGACCTGACTTCCAGCTGCATTGCTAACATTTTCTCTATCACTTACTTAGGCCTGGACCACAAACAAAAAGACAAATCAGACATTGAGGTTTAGCAGATGCCTATACCTCTGGTGTAAATACCTGCACTGTGGCCAGTTTCAAGCAACCTATGGGGTATTATGCAATGCAGAGTTGGGAAAAAATGAACAGTAGCATACACCTTAAATTTCTCCATGCACAGGAAGCCACAAAATATTCACGGCATATGTAATAGTAAAATGTAAGTTATGATTTTGTGTTTACCAGCTTAGCTTTACTATGAATTACATACTTATGAGTTTATGTAATTTTATTTTTAGTATTGGCTGTGTTTAACCAACAGCTCATGAATCATAACAGTAGGATTTGTTATGGACCAATAAAGGTTGGGCTCCCATCACTGATATTTTCTTAAGCTCACCATCATTAGCAGTAAGAGTACCATTTGTATCTGGATCTTTGAGGTCCAAGTCTTTCACTAGACCATACTGATCTTAGTCATAATGTTTCAGAAGCATGAAGATGGAATACACCATACCCCACTACTCCATGTATAAAGGCTAAAAGGTACATTTTTGATACATGATCCCTCTAACAAGATAATCACATAGACAGACGAAAAGATCCCGAAGAGGACCAGCTCACTCTTTATATATTACCCAGATGAGACATGTCAAAACATATGGTACATCTATGAGAAACGAAGCTTTGAATTGAGAATTAACAATTACAGTGGAAGCTTTGTCAGGAACAGAGAGCAGGCAGCACTTACTAGGGCTCCAACACAAATGCTGCTGATTGGGTGATTTTAATAATTCAGTTTCTACTAATTGCAGTATGTCTGGTCTGAAACATGGCCTGTTCTTTAGTGAAGAGGACTAACATTACCATGTGGAACATATATTCTGAACCACATTCTAAATACCTATAACTCTTGGATTAAATTAGGAAATATATTTTAAATGCATTGTGAATCTCACAGGAAGTGAGAGCATAAAGTGAGAAGGGTGATTTAGAGGCTGAGTGAATAATGACTCAGGCTTTTGTGAGGGTTTTAACATATATAAGTGTGAATGGTATTTCAACATTAGCATGAAAAGGAGAAATAAGAACTGACTATAGTTAAGAAGTTTGGATTATATATGAAGTGGTATAATATCATTTAATGGTGACAGGCCAAAAGATATGTACTGTAAAAATCCCTAAAGGAAACACTAAAGTAACAAAATAAGAAATTATAGTTAATATACCTGCAAAGAATATGAAATGAAATCATAAAACGTAACCTAAAAATACTCAAAAACTAGGAGGGAAATAAAAGACAGATGGGAAAAGTGCAAAGCAAATAGTAAGATGGACCACAGACATTCAGGCAGCAGCACAGACCATGGACATCAACATGGCCTCCAGTGGCAGTATGACCCTAGGACATCAATATGGTTTCAGGGGGCAGCACAGACCACAGACATCTGCTGGACTTTTGGTGGTAACACAGGCCTCAGATATCAACACAGCCTCTGGCTGCAGTAGGTCCACAGACCAAAACATGGCCCTTGGTGGCAGTGTGGACCATGAACATCTTCATGGCTTCAGATGGCCACACAGGCCTCTTGCATCAACATGGTCCCTGGCCACCTATTTTTTATTTCTAATGAGAGAGTTTATCCAGATGGCACGGGGGGGGGGGGGGGAAGTGGGAGGAGTAGAGGGAGGGGAACCCATAACCAGGATATATTACTTGACAAGAAAAAATTCTATTTTCAATAACAAAAGTAAATTTTAAAAATTTACAAAAAATAATCGAATGTTAAATATGCAAACCCAAGGAAATCTGTGGCTCTGATATGGGTGTTCTGTAATTCAGATCGTTAAGTTTCAACTTTTAAATAAATATAGCTAGGAGACCCTTTGGTTTGGGACATCTTAAAAAATAGATGTTCAGTCAGTCTCCACTCATGTCAATAATGTTATTAAATATAAATGAATCTAAACAACCTACTTGAAAGATAGAAATTATCATGTTGAATGAGACTGTAAAACACAACTTTAGATTAGCCACGGGAAATTAATTCACTTTAAAGAGAAATGTGAAAGAATAATTAAAGTGGTGTGATAGAAATATCATACAATGTTACCATTACCCTCAAAACAAGAATCACTATATTAATATCAATGTAGATTTCCAGGTAAAAATCACCAGGTATAATGTCGGTTCTTTATATTATAGAGCTTAGTTTATCCAGAGAATATAACAATGATAAACGTAAATGCACCTAATCGGCATTTCAAAATACTGCCAGGGGGTGATGGCACACACCTTTAATCCCAGCACCTGGGAAGCAGAGGCAGGTAGATCTCTGAGTCTGAGGCCAGCCTGTTCTATAAAGTGAGTTCCAAGAGAGCCAGAACTACACAGTGAAACCCTGTCTCTAAAAACCAAAATAAAATAAAATAAAATAAAATTTCAAAAATACCTAAGCCAAAAATAGCAGCGCCCCCAAATGCCAAGTCCACAATTATATTTGAATATTAAAAAAAAAAAAAACTGAGGCAAACTAGAAAAGTAGGTAAAATACGCTAATAGTTTCTTCCTAAAAGAGAAAACACATATTTAGTAAGGTTTGTTGTTGTTGTTGTTGTTGTTTGTTTGCTTGTTTCCTATGTAAGAGATCACCTGCCAGCCAAGCCTGCCAGAGAAGCAAGCAGGCAGAAAGCAGGTAGGCAAGCTTTAGATCCTCATGCTACCCCCTGTCCTTCAAATCCAACCCTCCAATTCCATCCCCAGTCAGTAACAGACTACCTGTTATGTCCTCTTCTTACTCTCTGCCCCATTCCCAGGGGACTAAGCATTTCCTGGTAGAAAACCCTTCTTTCCTCCCTCCTGTAGACTTCCTTATCCCATGCCACCCTACTCCCAGTCCAGTCCCATTCCTAAGTATCAGCTCCCAATACCTAGAAACCCATTTTACTCAAACAACTAGTGGCCACATCTGGCAGAATTCCAGGACAATTCCCTACAGGAAACACACAGCCACCACACTCTACTGAGAACCAGAAGAGGCAATAGAAACCAAGGAAAAAAACACCCAAGTAACAAATACAAGACCTGAGATCAGCACCTAAAATTACTATCATTCCAAGCCCAGATGCCTGGATGCCAGCATAAAAACACAGTGACAGTCAGGACAATGTATCTCCACTAGAGCTCAGCAACCCTACCACACTACACCCTGAATGTTGCAACATGGCTGAAGCATAAGATGAAGAGCCTAAAATTGCCTTTATGAATATGACAGGGATCCTTAAAGAGTTATTTAATAAATTCCTAAAAGAAATCTATGAAAACACAAACAGTGGAAGGAAATGAATGAAACAGCTAAAGACCTGAAAGTGGAATGGAATCAATAAAAGGTAAATCAATAAAAAAAACTGAAGGAAATCTGGAAATGAAAAATTGGCAACTTCAGAGGCAATCCTTACCAACAGAATACAAAGGATGGAAGAAAGAATCTCAGGCATTGAAGACACAATAGAAGAAATGGATACCTCAGTTAAAGAAAGTGTAAACTCTACAAAAAAATCCTGGTACAAAACATCCAGGAAATTTGGGACACTATGACAAGACCAAATTGAAAATTAATGAGACTAGAGGAAGGAGAAGAAACCTAGGTCAAAGGCACAGAAAATATTTTCAACAAAATCATTGAGGAAAATTTTCCTAACCTGAAGAAGGAGACACCTGTCAAGATACAAGAAGCATACAGAGCACCACATAGACTAGACCAGAAAAGAAATTACCCTCAGCACATGATAATCCAAACACTAAATGTACTGAACAAAAGGAACATTAAAGGCTGTAAGGGAAAAGAGCAAGTAACATATAAAGTCAAGCCTATTAGATTAACACTTGACTTCTCAATAGGTACTTGAAAAGCCAGAGGGTCCTGGACAGAGGTTCTACAGACTCTAAGAGACCACAGATACCAGCCTGGAATAGTATATGCAGCAAAATTTTCAGTTACCATAGATGGAGAGAATAAGACATTCCATGATAAAAACCAAATACAAATCCAGCCCTATAGAAGGCACTAAGAGGAAAACTACAGCCTAAGGAGGTTGCCCACACCTGAGAAAACACAAGAATAAAGGCAGACCAGTAAATTAAAAGAAGGGAAAGACACATACACCACAACAACAAAATAACAATAATAAATAAACACTACTCACAACATCAATGTTTTCAATTCCCCAATAAAAAGACACAAACTAACAGAATGCATGTGAAAACAGGATCCATCCTTCTGCTGCATGCCAGAAACACACTTCAACATCAAGTATTCACATCACCTCTGGGTAAAAGGATGGAAAAAGATATTCTAAGAAAATGGACCCAAGAAGCAAAGTGATGTATCTCTTTTAATATCTGATAAAATGGACTTCACATCAAAACTCATCAGAAGAGATAAGGAGCACTATCTTATCTCCAAAGAAAAACCCACCAAGAGGACACTGCAATTCTTAACACCTATGCACCAAACCCAAGAGCACCTAAGTTTATAAAAGAAACACTACTATAACTTAAATCACGCACTGACTCTCTAATACTGATAGTAAGAGATGTCAATACCACACTGTCACCAAAACAAGTCATCTAGACAAAAACTAAACAGAAATTCTGGAGATAATATAAAAAGCAAATGGACCTAACAAATTTTTACAGAACATTTGACCTCAAAACAAAAGAATATATCCTCTAATGAGCACCTCATTAAACATTCTCCAAAAATGACCACTTACTCAGACATAAAGCAAGTCTCAACAGATACAAGAAAACCTGAAATAACACCCTACATCCTATCAGACCACCATGTATTGCAGCAGGATATCAACAACAACAGAAACAATAACTCATGGAAACTGAACAACTCTATACTGAATAAAAAAAGGGTCAAGATTGAAATTAAGGAAAAAAAAATTAAAGAGTTTCTAGAATTGAACAAAAAATGCATACCCAAACTTATAGAACACAATGAAAGTGGTTCTAAGAGGCATGGTCAAATCACTAAGCGCCTACATTAAAAAAAAAAATGAGATATATTGTACTAGTTACTTATCACACACCAGAAAGCTCTAGAACAAAAAGAAATCACATTCAAAAAGAGTAGATTGAAAGAAATAATAAAATTCAGGGATGAAATAAATAAAATAGGAACAAAAAAAGAAAAAATATCAATGAAACTAAAAGTTAGTTCTTTGAGAAAATCATTAAGGTTGACAAACCCTTATCCAAATTAACTAAAAGGCAAAGAGAAAATATACAAATTAACAAAATTAGAAATGAAAGAGGGGACATAACAGACACAGAGAAGTTCCAGGAAATCATAAGGGCATACTTTAAAATTCTGTACTCAAACAAATTGTAAATCGAAATGAAATGGATAATATTCTCAATACACACCACTTACCAAAGTTAATCAAGATCAGGTAAGCAATTTAAACCAACCTCTAGTAAATAAAAGCAATAATTAAAAGTCTATAGCCAAAAAAAAAAAAAGTCTAAGGCTAGATGATTTTAGCACAGAATTCTGCCGGGCTTTTAAAGAAGAGTGGCTGCCAATACTCTTCTAATTATTCCACAAAATACAAACAGAAGGAACATTGCCCAATTCATTTTACAAAACCACAATTACCCTGATACCCAAACCCCATAACGACCCAACAGAGAAAGAGAATTACAGGCCAGTTTCCCTTTGTACAAAGGCATGAAAATACTCAATAAAATACTTGCAAATTGAATCTAAGAACACATCAAAAAGGTCATCAGCCATGATCAAGTAGGCTTCATTCCAGAGATGCAAGGATGATTCAACATACCTAAATCAATACATGCATTCCACCATATAAACAACAGAAAGACAAAGACCATATAATAATACCATTAAATGCAAAAAAAAAGGCCTTTGACAAAATCTGACACTCTTTCATGGTAAAAACTCTGGAGACATTAAGAATACAAAGAACATAATTCAACATAAAAAAGGCAGTGAACAGTAAACTCATAGCCAAAATCACCCTAAATTTAGAGAAATTCAAAGTAATTCTTCTGAATCAGGAACAAAACAAGGTTTACCACTCTTTCCATGCCTGTTCAATAAAGTTCTTGAAGTCTTAGTGAGAGCATTAAGAAAATTGATGGAGATCAAGGGGATACAAATTAGATAAGAATAACTCAAAAGTATCTTTATTTGCAGATAATATGATAATATATGTAAGTGACCCAAAAAATTCACAGGGAAACTCCTATAGCTGATGAACACTTTCATCAAAGTAGGTGGATATTTCCTATATATAAATGACAAATGGACTGAGAAAGAAATCAGGGAAACAGCACCTTCCACAATAGCCTCAAATAATACAAAATATCATGGGGTAACTCTAACCAAGAAAGTTAAAGATTTGAATGATAAAAAAACATTGGGACATTAAAGAAAGAAATTGAAGAAGATATCAGGAGGTGGAAGAAGTTCTCATGTCCATGGATTAGTAGGATTAATATAAAAATGGCCATCCAACCAAAAGCAAACCACAGATTCAATGTAATACCCATCAAAATTCCAATGCAGTTTTTCACAGATCTTCAAAGGCAATTTTCAGCTTCATATGGAAACACACACACACAGAGTCCTGAATGGTAAGAAACCTGCTGGTATCACCATCCCCAACTTCAAATTTTGCTACAGAGATATAGTAATAAAAACAGCATGGTTAAAAAAAAAAAAAAAAAAAAAAAAGCCGGACGTTGGTGGTGCACGCCTTTAATCCCAGCACTCGGGAGGCAGAGCCAGGCGGATCTCTGTGAGTTCGAGGCCAGCCTGGGCTACCAAGTGAGCTCCAGGAGAGGCGCAAAGCTACACAGAGAAACCCTGTCTCAGAAAACCAAAAAAAAAAAAAAAAAAAAAAAAACAGCATGGTATTGGCATAAAAACAGACACACTGGTAAATGGAATCAAACTGAAGATCCAGACATAAATCCACATACTTATGGACACTTACATTTTGATAAAGATGTCATAAATACACACTACAAAAAAGACAGCATCTTCAACAAATAGTGCTGGTCAAACTGGATGGCTGCATGAAGAATCTATATAAATCCATATTCATCACCCTGCACAAAACTCAACTCAAAAATGGATCAAAGTCATGAACATAAAGCTATATATGCTAAACCTGACAAAAGAGAAAGTGAGGAATATCCCTGAACTCATTGGCACTAGAAAAGACTTTCTGAACAGAATACCATTAGCACAGGCACTAAAATCAACAACTAATAACAGGGACCTCATGAAACTGAAAAGCTTCTGTATGGCAAAGGGTATCATCACTAGGACAAAGCAGCAGGCTACAGAATGGGAAAAGATTTTTACCAGCTCCACGTTCAATAGAGGGCTAATATCCATAATATGTAAAAGAGCTATAAAAAATTAGAATATCAAGAAAACAAATAATCCAATTTAAAAATGGAGTAAAGATCTAAGCAGAATTCTCAAAAGAGGAAGTTCAAATGGCTGCAAAACACTAAAAGAAATGTTCAGCATCTTTCAACACCAGGGAAATGCAAATCAGAAATACTTTGAGATTTCATCTTACAACCATCAGAATAGCTAAGGTCAATAAAACAAATGACAGCCCATGCTGGGGAGGATGTAGATAGAGTAAGAGGAAGTATGCCCATTGCTTGAACGAGGCCTGCACAGCTATGCACCAGATGGGATCCTAGAACTGAAAGAGAAGTGACCTCATAATCCCATTCCTAATCCAGAAGCTCTCTTCAATTGATAACCACGTGCAAATGAAAATTTAGTTTTCTACAAAGGAATCTCGTCGGGGAAACAAACTACTCTTTAGTGTAGGCTTCAAGCCCAGCAGTCGATAGTCAACACAAAATGAACTCAATACTATCTTTGGAGGTTCCTTGTCTTACACTGTCATGGCATGGCTTTTTTAAGTCTTATTTTGCACACACACACACACACACACACATACACATTCTCTCTCTCTCTCTCTCTCTCTCTCTCTCTCTCTCTCTCTCTCTCTCTCTCTCTTTCTCCTATTACTCTACAAGTCCTATGAGTATATATTATGGCTTCCAGTTAAGTGTATTTATGGGATACCTAATGGTGTAAAAGAGGGGTCTCTGCATCTCTGTCTGTTTCTTGTGCCCTTTCTTAGGCTCTTTTCCTTGTTTTGTTGTTATTGCTGTTTGTTTGTTTCCTCATGTTACAATGTTTTGGTTTTTGTTCTCTCTTATTAGATTTTATTTTATGTTATTTTATTATTATCACTTAGAAGCCTGTTTGTTTTCTAAGGAGAGGCAAAAAGGGAGTGGATCCAGATGTGAGGGGAGGTAGGTAAGGACTGGAAGGAGTAGGAGGAGGGGAAATTGTAATCATGATATACTATCTGAAAAAAAATCTGTTTTCAATAAGAGGGGAGGAAAAGAAATAAGAAAACCAGCCAATACACCACCCTGTCTGTCCTCTTCACCCCTGCCAGTATTCCATGCCTCAGAAAAGCAGATCCCAAGCCTTCTCACTCTGGCTAGGAGATGGAGTTTCGGGCATCTCAACTCAGAGTAGAAATGTCTTCACCCATAATCACTTCCTCTGGGTTGCAGAATCTAAAGGTACCTGAAGGGCCAGGCCTTTGGTGGTATTAGTCTGACCCTTATTTTAGAGAGAGAAAACAATACGCAGTGAGGCAGAGGGAGGGAAATGTGAACACAGGACAGCAGTATGGGGTCTTGAACTTCCTGAGACATAGGGAGTTTACTAAAGGCAGAAGTCTGATCCTTGGTTTTTCTCTTCCTTTCTATGTAAAACTCTGCTCAGCATGGGCTTTGTGTAGCTCTGTCTGTTAAGTAGAAAGTTTCTGATAAGCTCCCAGGGCCAACCTAGCTGGGAATACAGCCCAGGCAGAGGGTCAAAGCTGACCTTTTCTTGGAGCATGATTCCAGTGACCAGCCCTGGGTCCATAGGCTTGAAAGAGCACATGCCTTCCAGAATGGCCAGAGTATGGGGGACAGGAAGCTGAGGTTGTTTGCATTCCAATGAGCTTTTCCAGGTCAAAACCAGCACCAGGCACCTGTAAGTCCTAAAGTGTGAACCAGCCCTGATAGCCAAGGCCTTCTCTCATCTAACCCTGCCCATCACTATCATCTAGGCCAACTTCCCCCTCTTCCACAGTCACCCTGCTAGATGCTCGGTTAGATTATCAAAACTCATGTGTTGTAGCCCCTACTCCTTGAGCATGGGACTGGATTTGGACATGTGTTAAAACCATAACTCTATGAGGCTGTCAGGGGTGGGGCCTCCTTCAGTCTTTTGTCACCATCATACAAACAAATATTGGCTGCATGAAGACAGAGTTGTTAAAAAACTGTGTGAAAACATGAGGCAAAAATCAAAGGTGCATACTCAAGAGTTGATACTGTCATTGAGAGTCAGGTGACTTACACAAGAAAAAGCATATTGATGTAGGTGTTTGTGGAAAGGTGAGTATTAGTCCTCACAGTAGCTAATAAGGGGAAAAGTTGATTCATGTTTCTCATATAGTGCTTACAGTGCCTAGAGAGAGGAGCTGTTATGAGCTCAAGCATCAGGTAGCAATACTGTAATATTCTCAACCAGAAGTATTTATTCCTTAATAATATTTGGAAGAAAATAAAATTGTCTTTTGAATTTCCATCCTATTAAAAATTACAAGGAATTTCAACAAAAATGGGAAATATTGAGTCTCTGAGGGAGTAAATGCACTCACTGCTAAGCCTGAAGTCACAAGTTCAATCTTTAAGACCCAAATGATAGAAGAGAATGAACTCCTGTCTACATACATACACACACATATACAACACACACACACACACACACACACACACACACACACACACAC